>JAGFNQ010004003.1:171503-198162 GCA_024364735.1 Boesenbergia rotunda | reverse complement strand
TTATGTTCCTACACATAAAGAGTTTTATTGATTTGGATCCAATTAGAGTCAGAAATAGCTTAAATTGAGTTTCACTGTCTAGTCTGTCTCACCCAAATCTAAGGTTTTCAACCACGTTATCCTTATAGGTTTTGTGAGACAGGTTTTGATAAGTAAAATTATTTCGAAAAATTATTATTTATTTTGAAAACCTTAAATTAATTTTTGAAAACAGTTAAATTTATTGTGAAAGGAAATGTTTGAATCTATACCTAACTGAAAGTTTGTGTTAGATTTGAATTTGACAAAAAGTAATTTGAATTTGAATTTGACAAAAAAGTTTGTGTTAGAGTTAAATTATTATGTTTCACACCACTGTCCAAGGGATTCCTTTGACTATAACCCCAACTTTGCTGAACCGATTCCTAGGATTGCGACCCTCTCAGTCCACATTCTGCTGTTATCCTCCTAGGAACCCCCCATTTGATTCTCCCTACTCAGAAATTACCCTAGATACCATTCACTCCTATTTCTATAGGGCCGACCTCCCCGCAAACAGACGCTTCCAAGCTGTTGAACTTCAGGCCCAGAACTATGCCTTGTATAGAGTTCTGGTCCGCTGTATCCTACCACTCTCCACCAGAGACCTAGGGACTATGCGACCCTTTCATGCTTTCCTTCTTTATGCCCTAATCCATCACCTTGACCTAGACATTGGACTCCTTATGATTCATACCATTCTGCATGCGTCCAGTGTCACGACCCAGGGACGAGTACGGACACCATATTGCCACATCATCACATCTCTCTTTCATCACCACGGTCGTGACATTACCGTTGGTGAAATTACCGCTATGACCGACTTTGACGAAATAGGATTTAGGAACTTTTCATTAGCGGGTCTAGAGGTATCGGCCACTGGGGTTCTTAGTTGGAGACGACAGCAGGCCGGAGCACCAGTCGACTCAGACGAGGAGATTGAAGTCGACGTTGGAGACATAGCTGCAGCAACCCGAGCACACATCGACGAGCCCGCTCCACCGACACTCTACCAGAGAGTGATGCAGTTAGACACAAAGGTTCAGAGTCTCCGAGAGGAGGTCGAAGCTTACCACCTAGAGGAGATGGAAGCTCGTCGTGCCGATCGAGAAGTGGCTGACGCACGATACATAGAGATGATGGCACGATTTGATACATGGCAGCCTGGCCCGTCTGATCATCCCGGTCCTTCGTCTTAGATTCACTTAGCATTGTACCTATTTGACTGCCCCTACTCAGTAGGGTTGACTTGTGTTTGACTGTATTTGAACCTTGATTACCTGCTTTATTTTCTATTGACCAGTTTATGAGTACTTGTTCTGTTTGCAGTTAGGATTGTGTTCTGTAGAATAGATTAACTTTATTTTTTTCTCTACTTGATTTAAAAAAAATTTCTAAAAATTGAATTTGAAAAACTGTTTTACTTAATTTCAAAATCAGTTTTCATTTTTCGACTTAGTCTTATTTTTATTTCAAAACTACCCCCTTTAAAAATTAGGGATTTTTCGAAAATGGACTTAGCCTAGGCCCTAACCCTAGAACTGCATGCACCTATAGACTTAGAAGCCAGTATCTCACAAGCACCTTAGGGTACTTTTGATTGATAACCTAGAAAGGGTTGAAATGCTTAGGTCTTTGCCTTAATTCAAGATGCTTTAAGTCAGTGCATATGCAGTAATTGGGGCACTAAATATAATTTACATAGCAATCAAGTTAAGTGTCAAGTTTAGAAAATCTAACTTGAACAGAAACACTTAACTTGACTAACCCTAGCAAAAACTACTGTTTCTAACAGTTAGTAAGTAGCTAATTGGGTTAGACAGGTCCCTACAAGAGAAAATTGCCTGATTTAGTTTAAGTCTAATTATGAATTGATTCAGTACAGCAAAATCTTAATTATTTCCTTTATGCAATCATATTTCTGCTATAGTTATCTTATTTTGATATATGGCAAAGGGGGAGAGATAGGAAAGGAAAGAGAAATTTTTACTTATTAAATTTCAAAATTTGGAATTTTTCCTTTATTCAAAAAGATTTCAAAAATTTACTTATCTTTCAAAAGCTTTCACTTATCCTTTATTCAAAAGCTTAAAACTTTTTGAAGATTTACTAAAGTACTTAAGTTCTTAAAACTTTCAAAATTTTGCCTAAGTACTCTAGTTTCTTAAGTTCTTAAAGCTTTCAAAATTCTACCTGAGTACTCTAACTTCAAAATTTTTACTCAAGTTTTCAAAATTTTACTAAGTACTTTAGCATTTCAAAAGTTTCTTACTTAGGCTTAATGTCAAATTTTTTAAGTACTCTAAAGCTTAAGTTTTTCAAAACCGTAACTCTTACTTAAGCTAACATTTTCAAAACTCTTGAGTACTTTAAAACTTAAAACTTTAAATTTTTTAAAGTACTCTAATTATGCTTTAAAAACTCTCCTATGTACTTTTAACATAAGTTGTTGAAAGATTTTCAAGACCTAAAACTTAAGTCTTCAAGTACAAGTAAAGTTTTTTCCCCACGAATTTTTGAAAAATCTAGGGGGAGATTCCTTCCAGGGGGAGGGAACAAAAGTTAAAACTTTTTCATGTTTTGCTTAGACTTAACTTTTTGAACTAGGGTTGTCATAAATCAAAAAGGGGGAGATTGTTGGTGCAGAATGCACCAAAGTCAAACCTGTGTTTTGATATTGGCAACATAAGTCAAAAGTTAAGTCTTTCTTGTTTTCTAACAAGTTAATCAAGTGTGCAGGATAAGCCCTAGCGAAGGACTGCTAGGCACTGGCGAAGGAATGCCAGGAAAATAAGCCCTAGCGAAGGACCGCTAGGCACTGGCGAAGGAATGCCAGAGTCAAAAGCCCTAGCAAAGGACTGCTAGGCGCCAGGTGAAGGACAGTCTGGGACTGAAGCCCTAGCAAAGGAATGCTAGGCACCGAGCAAAGGGCAGCTCGGTATCCAAGACCTGACAAAGGACCGTCAGGCAAAAGTCCAACCAAAGGAACGGTTGGCATCAGGTAAATTCTCCCGAGAGGAGTAGGTGAGGACGCGTTCCCCGTCGAGGGAACAGTAGGCGTCGGTTCGACCTAGGGCTCCATTTTGGAGACCAAAGTCAGAACCAAGACAGCTAGGGCTGTATAAAATAATAATATAATTTCTATTTGGACTAACCCTGGATGCAGGATCGAAGGACTGAGTATCTGCAGCTCAAAGAGCCTCAAAGGAGTGAGGCAGAAGCTGAGCAGGGCGCCCCGGATGATCCGGGCGCCCCCAAGGTCAACCCAAGTCTGCAAGAAGTGAAAACACACATCAACGCGCCTCGACAGCTAGATTCGGGGCGCCCCGGATGCTCCGGGCGCCCCGCCTGTCGCGGGCGCCCCGCATGTCGCGGGCGCCCCCACTGCCAGCTGCCGAAGCGCGCCCTTGCGAAGCCGAGAAGATAAAGCTTTGACCGGTCAATGCGGGGGCCCCGAGCACTCCGGGCGCCCCGGTCAAAGCGGATCCAGAGGATCAGACGCAACCGAGAGCTCTGCGGATCAGAGGCCACGTGGGGGGCGCCCCCGACATCCCGGGCGCCCCCAGGCCCTATATAAAGGGCCCTCGACCAAGGCTTCAGAGCATCAATTCACTCGACGTCTCTACGCTCTTCTGCTCTCGCGCTGCGCCCCAGAATCCTTCCAACTCGAGCCGACGACGTCCCGCTGCTTCGAAAAAGTTGATCTACCCCGGACGTCGGTAAAAGAGTTACTTAAAAGTTTACTGTACTTAATTCTATAACACTCTTTTGTAAACTGTTTTGCGCCTAATATAGAATTGCCCAAAGTAAACGGTCAACGACCGTGGGCCTTGGAGTAGGAGTCGACACAGGCTCCGAACCAAGTAAAATCGACTGTGTCTTTGTGTTGTGTTTATTTTTACTTCCGCTGTGCAATTGCTCTTTACGAAAGTCCGAACGATTTCCGATATTCACCCCCCCTCTATCGGTTTTCACGATCCAACAGTGACCAACAGTGTGAAGACCGTTCATTAATTATTGGATTCGTGCATGAAGCGGGGCTGCTATTTCGTTGTCGGCCATCTTGATGGTATACAGTTTGTTCAAGAGCAGATCTCTCTTGCTGATCCGAGTATCTGATGTTCCTTCGTGCAACTCGATCAATTTTGCCCATAGCTCCTTGGCACTGTTGAAGGGCCCCACCCGGTTCAGCTCCTCCTTTGTTAAGCCGCATTGAAGGGTCTGGGTCGCCTTTGCATCCGCTTCAATTCTTTGTTTCAGAGCGGTGTCCCACTCTGTGTAGTTTTGAGGAATTCCTTTAGCATTTGTGGGAATCTCCAGTCCGGACTGGATGATTATCCACATGTCCACCTGAGTTTTCAGGTGGACCTCCATTCGACTTTTCCAGTAGGAAAAGTCTTCTCCACTGAAAAGTGGAGGTCTGGCGGTATTAAATCCTTCTTGCATGGCTATTAGGGATTTTATCTGAAAAAAATAACTAACAAAAAAAATTTCCCAAGACTTGATCTTGGATTAGTAGTGCGGGATAAGAAAAATATTCGTCGAGTGGTGTTGCACCAACCTCGATCAACGAGAAGAAATTCGAACGAAAAATATATTAGTAGTAATTCGAACGAGAAAAAGAAATTAAAAAGAATCCGAAAAATTTTCAAACTGGTGGTTGCACCAAATTTGAACTTCCCCGCTTTGATACCACTTGTTGGATCGAGAGAACCAATAGAGGGGGTGAATATCGAAAAGCGTTCGGATTTAGAGATAGAGAAATTGCACAGCGGAAATTAAAACACAACACACGAACACAGGTAGTTTTACTTGGTTCGGAGCCTAGGTCGACTCCTACTCCAAGGCCCACGGTCGTTGACCGTTTACTGTGGGCAATTCTATATTTTCGCAAAACGGTTTACAAATCAATATTACAATTGCAGTATCGTAAACACAAAAAGGAAATTGCTCTTCGTTACCGACGTCCGATGTAGATTGACTTTTCGGAGTGAAGGGACGCCGTCGGCTCGAGTTGGGAGGTTTCCGGAGCAGAGCGCGGGAGCAGAAGAGCGTAGAAGCGTTGAATGAAGTGTTGTCTTAAGCCTTGGGGTCGAGGGCCCTTTATATAGCCCTGGGGGCGCCCGGATCGTCGGGGGCGCTCCCCCATGTGTCGGTCGATCCGGGGTTTGCTCGGTCAGCTTCTGATCCCTTCAAATTCGGGATCAGCTTTGACCGGGCGCCCGGAACGCTCGAGGCGCCCGAGTTGACCGGGTCAGAGCTTTATCCCTTGGCTTCGCTGGCTTCTCCTTCGATGGCTTGCACAAGGGGCGCCCGGGACGCTGGGGGCGCCCGGGAGCAGCGGGGGCGCCCCGAACATCAACTGTCAAAGCCTTCCTTTGCATTACGTGTTTTGTGTTCACCTTGGGGGCGCCCGGGACACTCCGGGCGCCCTGGTCAGCTGTTGCCTCACTCCTTTGAGGCTCTCTGAGCTGCAGGCACTCGTTCCTTCGGTCCTGCATCCAGGGTTAGTCCAAAACACCATAAAACAATAGGATGTTAGTTTATACAGCCTTAGCTATCTTGGTTCCGACTTTGGGCCTCCAAAATGGAGCCCTAGGTTGAACCGACGCCTACTGTTCCCTCGACGGGGAACACGTCCTCACCTACTCGTCTCGGGAGAATGTACCTGATGCCAACCGCTCCTCTGGTTGAACTTTTGTCTCGCGGTCCTTCGCCAGGTCTTGGATACCGAGCTGTCCTTCGCCCGGTGCCTAGCATTCCTTCGCTAAGGCTTCAGTCTCAAGCTGTCCTTCGCCTGGCGCCTAGCAGTCCTTCGCTAGGGCTTTTGACCCTGGCATTCCTTCGTCAGTGCCTAGCAGTCCTTCGCTAGGGTTTTTTACCCTGGCATTCCTTCGCCAGTGCCTAGCATTCCTTCGCTAGGGTTTTTTACCCTGGCATTCCTTCGCCAGTGCCTAGTAGTCCTTCGCTAGGGCTTTTTACCCTGCACACTAGAGTAACATGTTAGAAAACAAGTAAGACTTAACCTTTGAGCCCTGTTGCCATTATCAAAACTCAGGTTCGACTTGAGTGTTTTCTGCACCAACAGAGCATCCCGCCGACTTGGATCCTTCTGAAGTCGGACCTAATCAAAAGACAAGTGGCCAACAGAGCCCCCCAGAGTCGGTGATCCGGCCATAATGCTGCGAATGGCCAAGAATCACAATCTCCGTAAATCAACACCTGAGTGTTCTCCCTGCCTCGAACCGTGCACTTATGACCAAGCTGCCATTATGCTTGAGAATACCCCGTCCCGACACAGGGGCACATCATCTTCTGGTAACCCACACAGAAGGGAGCCTCGCGTGAGTTGGTAACGCCGCTCGGACTACTAGCTCACAAACATTATAAAGATATGCAAAGATAGTGGCGACGCTTTATTACTAAAAAAGGCGATTACAGAATAGAGGCCCAGGCCCTCTTCGACTCATAAAAATAAAAACTGAGCAAGCCTCAGTGTTGGCCGGTCAGGACCCAGGAACGGCCGACCCTAACTCATGGAGCTTGGCCGGTCTTCTTCGGGGCCCGGCCTCGGAGCAGGGAGTCAGTATAGCCTTTGAGACGTTGAATGCGCCTTTGGACGGCCTTCAGCACGGTCGTTTGGGCCTCGTACTTTTGCTTGAGCTTGCTGAGTTCCGCGACGCTAGCAGCTAGCTCCTCCTCTTTGGCCTTTAGATCGGCCTGCAGGATAGAGATAAGATGCTGTGCTTCAAAAGGTTGTACTCTGAGCGCAGGCCATTCCTCCGAGATCCAGGTGGGTGGCGCTGTCTGTCAGCAAGAAAGGGCAAAAGTCAGGGGCAAAAGAAAAGAAGAATAAGAGACACACCTTTCATAAGCTGAAGTTTTCGGGTCGAGCCTAGGAGTTCTCGCCCGGGCAGGGTTTCCAGACTCTCGGCTGGACGGAGTTTGCAGACTTCCCTCCCAGACCATCACTTGAACACGAGTCACTAGATGGTGTCGGGGAAGTGGTGGTAGGGGCAGAGGCTGGTCCAGGAGAGCCCGCGGCAGCATCCTCACCCACAGAAGCCCATGGGTCGAAAAGGGGCAAGGAGCATGCAAGTGATAAGCCGCCCCGGACTGGCATTGGCTGAGATAGGAGGCATATTATAGTAGCGCCCCCCAGCATTCCTTGAGCCGGTACTACCAGCCGGTCGGCATACAGAACCGCAATGAGTTGAATGACAAAGGACGGTACGAACACCTCCCTTCAGATCCCCCGTAGGCGCAGGTGCCCGAACTCTCCTCAACAAAGGTGAAGAGAACGCTCCAAATGAGCTGCCCGACCAAAAGAAGGCAATCTCTGGAGGCACTGGAGAAAGCGATACCTCGGGGCCTAGCCGAGGAGGAGTATGCCCCGGAAGGGGGGTCACACGGGAAGACCGGGCCTCCGCGATCGCAGCTGCAGCGGAAGCCGGTGTCTGAGCTCGCTTCGCTCGGCGGGAAGGAGCGGGAGTGCTATGTGGAGAGGAGAGAACAGCCGAGCGGAGCGCGTAACGACATGACACCAACGACGGGTCACCTATATCGGGGGTTCCCGTACGGGAGGCAGGGCAGGCCCTCATCAGTTCCTTTCCTTTACGCGAAGGGCCTTCGCCGGGGAAAGAGAGGGGTTTGGTTATTTGGGGTGAAGGAGGCGAATCAGGATTAAACATCATCTCGAAAAATGCTCTATCACTGTCCTCTGACCTACGAGAATATGAATCGTCCAAGAGAGCGTGTAGTCCTCTCCAAGAAAAGGCCTCTTCGGAAGAAGAGTTGGTAGACATGGTGAACAACTGACGGGATATGGGTCTCACTGATATGGTTGGTTGAAAGCGATGCCGGGGGAACACTGCTTATATAGAAGATAGCAGGTCATCCTGACCGTCCGCAGTAAGCCTCGGTAAACTACAAGATCCGGCGGTCAGGCACGCGGCGGGAAGACGTGAAGAAGTGGTAGAACTGGGATAAATACGCAAGGACTGCTCGACGCCCAAGGTGTTTGCAGCTGGTGATGGACGCTTCGCTGACCAATGCGTCATATCACCCCAGCCCTGTTCCATCACTTATTAAAGCAGACATCAAAATTAGGGTTATGAATCGTCCGGGGATGGGCGCCGAAGAACTCTCATAAACGGGCCAACTCCCGTCGATCCCGGAGCTTTGGGCCTAGTCGGCCGCATGTTGGCCCACGTTCCCTGATTTCTGACCCAGGCGAACTGCTAAACCTTTGTGGGCGAGTCCGGGCCCACCAGTCCTTTAGTTCAACGATTTACCCAGTAGGGCAGCGCCCCAGTTGGAGCTATCCGTTCGGCGATCCCGGAGATCGCTAACGGATTGACAAAGGGAATACGCTAGGTGGAGGGGAATCAGGAGATTCCAATTGGCAAGGCAAAAATGGCATATCGTTCAAAACCCGTCACCCTCGGGTACCTCACAAGCATACAAAAGAAGAAATACAAAAGACATAAACGGCTGGACCTTCACTTGAAGGGTACGTCGGTCACGCAAGGCAAGTTCTCGCACTTGTCCTCGAGGCTTACGGCCATAGAAGGTGTATCGGGAGACAGATACCCGCCCAACCTGAGTCGACGGAGGATATTCAGCCCTTGCGGCTCCATGACGTCCATGAACCGTTTGGCGATTTCGGCCATATGGGTAGAGTCGTTGATACACGCCAGTCTGTACTCCTCCCATCGAGAATCTTCAGTCTCCTTGAAGGCTTGAAGCGCCATCAGCTCCGAGCTAGCTGCCTCCCACTCGGCCAGCTCGGTCTCCCTACGGGCGCGTAGTTCCGACAATTCCGATCGGGCGGCCTCCCACTCGGACCTTTCCTCTCGGAGCCGCTCGAGCTCTCCTCTCTGGGTATGCAACAATTGATCTTGGGAGGAGAGCTCCATAGACAGCTCCGTTATCCTTTGTGACTGGGCTAGAGCATCGGCATCTTTGGCCTCCAGTTGGGCCCGGAGGGAATCGAGGGCAACTGACACCCTCTAAAGGTCAGAGTTCGCCTGGGCCGACTCGGCCTGGGCCTCCGCCTGCAAGGCTCGCGCTTCCCGCTCGGCATGCTTTAAGGTGGAAAGCCGGATGTTGGCTTGGGAAGTGGCTTGCTGCGCTGTCTCGACTTGACCGCGTGCCACTTCGAGTTGTTCCCCCGAGTGGGTCAGCTGATCTTGTAGGACCCGAACCTCCTCTCGCAAGTGATTCAACGTAGGCTCGTCAGCGACTAATTGGGAGTGCGCCAGCTGTGTTTGCAGGCGTTTCACTTCCCTCTCGGCCTTAGTCCGCGCCGAGCTCTGAGCTAGGAGCGACATGGAGACACCGTGGCAGTCCCCTACGAACTGCAGAAGGAACATCGTTCCTATGGGTTAGAAATAAGAGCCACAACAAAGGACCTAAGTCGCTTAGGCATACCTGCGTGGCCTTAAGGAAAAAGGTGTCTGCCTTGTTGCGAGGGCCCCGGAAGTAGGACTCCTCAAACCCTTGGGCATAGCGATCGGCAACCGACCCATATAGGCGCAGGTCTTGATGGCACTCGGGTAACTCGCCCGGGGGCACCTTTAGATGGCGATCTGCCTAAGAAGGCACCAAGAGGTGCATCAGCAGGTCCTCAGTTGGACCCTCGGCGGAAGGAGCTCCTGAGTGGACAGACATCAAGGTATCGGAAGCATTCGAAGTAGCAGAGGGGTAGGTGGGTGATGTGGTGACTGAGAGGTCGGCCGCAGCTTCGGAGCTAGGGGCGGCGACAGAAGCAATTGCTGGCAGGCAAACTGGGGAACCCTCAACAGGAAGGGGGCCGGAGAGTCAACAGCGGGAGCCATGTATGGAACAATGGCCAAAGAAGCAGAATGGGTTCCTAGTTTGGAGGTCGCTCTCTTTTTCTTTTTCTTCTTCTCCAAGGAAGCAGAGCGAGCTGCTGGCTCGGGAGCTGCTCTCTTCTTCTTCTTCCTCTTCTCTAGAGGTTTGCTGGAAGAAGGGCGGGATGAACCCCCTAGGGGGGAGGACGCTCGTCGGCGTGTAGAGGAAAGGCGTGGTTGGGCAGCTGTGGACGGAGTGCTCTCGGAGGCAATAGGCACCGACCCCCACGTAAGCGGGGTCAGGTTAGGCGGGACAACCGCTGCCAAGGTGCCTCCTCTAGCAGCCAATACCGAGGCAACCCGGGTCTGTAATTCGGCCCTCTTTAGCCTGAAACCTCTCTTTAAGGCCGTAGACAGCAATAGGGAAACTGCAAAAGCAAAACAGGTTCATGTATGACTAAAAGATATACCTGGCAGACACCGGGAGACTTACCAGCATCGGATAGAGAAGGGACGGGGCTCGGGCTAAGACCGAACATGGATAAAATCCCCTCTTTTAGCAAAAGTCCGCCATGGAAGTGTCTGTCCTCCAGTTCGGCGACGATCTCCAAGTAGGCGGAGGAAATGCGATAATGTCGGGGAAGAGTCTCAGAGACGGGGAGTCCCTCGACCCAGGTGGTAGGCCAGTCCGGGGCGGGTATGGGCCCAATGAAGAAGTACTGCTCCTTCCAACCCTTGTTGGAAGTAGGCAAGTTCAGGAGGAAGGAGGTTTTGGCTCGGGCCTGGAGGAAGAAGTCACCCACCTCTTGCTGTTTGGGGTAAAAGAAGTAATGGAAGTTCTTCGGTGTGAGGGGAATCTCGAGAAGTGAGAAAATGATGGCTGAGCCGCATATCAGACGTATGGCGTTGGGGGCTAGCTGAGAAAGGGGAATCTGGAAGTATTCGCAGATGGCGGCAATGAAAGGGTGGACGGGGAAACGGAGACCAGCTTGAAGATGATCCCGAGACAAGGCAATGTAGCCCAGGGGGGCAGAATTCGGGCGTTCAAATGATTTAGGCAAGAGTAGGTCGTAGTCGGAGGGGATTAGGAAGTCCGATTGTATTTGCATTAGGTCATGGGCAGTAAGGGTGGTTATCATGGTGGAATACCACGGTCGAGACGGGGAAGGAGACGAAGACGAGGAGGCCATCGGAGAAGGCGGAGGGGAAAAGCTAACCGGGGAAAATGAGTCGCTGAGGGAAGGTCGGGGCGAGGCAGCTATCGCAACCCTAAGGGCACTTAAAGAGGTGAAGGACAACAAGTGGTTTCGAAGGCGTGAAGAGGAGCGAACAGGCGAGGGGCCTCACATATGAAGGTAGGCGAGGGCGGCTAGCCGTCCTATGAGCGACTGAGAAGAACGTGTGACCCAGATAAAGCCGTCTGGTCAGACTCGGGCAGTATTCGAGGCGACGGAATACGGGGGGTTAGAATGGTTGCAGTAGACAGTGGTTGGTTCTCCCGAGGAGCGCACCAGGCTCGGACCAGGTTTGAGGTCCAGTTAGTCGGACTGCGTGCCTCCTTCGACTAGACTTGAGGGAGATGCTTATGATCCCGGGCCAGCTTGCGTGTAGCCTGGCCCGGCAGCCTGGCGCTCGGTCAGAAGAAGAGTGTCTAGTGGGTTGAACGAGCCCCTTGGATAGAGGGTCGCTGGGCCTAGGTCCCCGTGGTTTCCAAGTCAAGATCCGCACAACCCCGCAATGGCCTTCCCCTGAATTAGATGGTTTAAGACTTATCCAACCTCGTCTCCCCGCCAACACGGCGGAGGAGACGTCACTCAGTGCCCCAGTCGGCACCCTCATAGGCCCCCAGCCGGCCTCGTCACTCAGTGCCCTAGTCGGCACCCTCACAGGCCCCCAGCCGGCCTCGTCACTCAGTGTCCCAGTCGGTACCCTCATAGGCCCCCAGCCGGCCTCGTCACTCAGTGCCTCAGTCGGCACAACCACTCCCTGACACCGGACTACCAGAAGTTGTACGGGATCGGAGCAGAACCTGGGTCATCTTGGTCATTGGTGGCGGATATCTCGCCGAGATATTGATATGTCTGCCACATCTTGTCCCCCGTACCTCGACTACATGCCCTGGTGTCAGACCGAGCGGCGTCCAACGACGCCTACTTTTAAGTTGACAGGGTCCCTTTCCTTAACACAGCATGTGTCAATTTACCCTGCCACCCCTGGACATGCCTTGCCTTGTCCTTGCTACACGACGGCAGGTGGCAGGGGGGCAGAACCTGTCAGCTTCCCCGGCTACATATACTTCTCACTCCACATTTCCCAGGTACGCGCGATAGTGCAATTTTGCTACTGTTCTATTGCTCGCCATCGTCGTGTATTGACTTGACCGTCGGAGTGCCTGGCCGGGGATTTTTCCCGGCGGGTTCTAACGGTCTCTATCTTGTAGGTTGGGAGCCAGCTCGTCATGCCACCCCAGCGGCCTCGCCCCTTCGAAGACACATCCAGCTGTAAGGGTGTCTAACTCACTTCGCGACAGGATCAATATTTAATAAAAGAGAAAGTGTAATTTTGAGTAATATGAAAAATAATTATTTTTATCTTGTACCATTTTTCGAATGTGATTGACGATCGTTCCGTGAGGATCGAAATTTAAACCATATGCCGTATACATATTGAAGAATCTTGGGATCACAATGGGATGGAACGGGGATGAGTTTGTCATCCCAATCTCCGCCCTAAAATTGTATCCTCATCTTAATTCTCGATTTTATCTAATCAGGAAATCTTTATCCTTAATCCTGCAGGAATTAAATCATCATATCCATCCTAATCCCCTCTTCAAATTGATTCGCAATTAAAATTTAATTTTAAATATTTTAAAAAATTATGTAAAATATATTTATATTATAATAATAATAATAATTAGTAGTAGTAGTATTACTATTATTATTTTATTCAGGACTATCGAGGGTATTGGGATGGGTTCGAGGATGGCGACAGTATCATCATACCCGCCCTCAATCTACAACGGAGATTTAAAAAAAAAATCTTCGAACTTGAACCCATACCTGATAACGTCCCCGAACTCGCTCCATTTTAGATTTTTCCTGTGGGATTCCGAATCCCAGCAAAAAAAAATTACCATCTCTAAAAAAATCTGATATAATAAAAATCTATAACCATACTATACAAACTTTTCTATATATATATATATATATATATATATATATATATATATATATATATATATATATATATATATCGGTATAATTAATATATTAAAATTTTTGATATAAATCTTATACAGATGACAATTCGTCTATGTAATTATAAATCTTTGGCTGGATTAAATGACTGGTACATATGCTAACTATCTAAAAATGTATACTTTTGAATTTTCTCTCCATTTGATGTATTTATTATCGTACTTGTTTGATACATGGACATCGTGAACTAACCCTGCATTCTCTATCAAGCATCGACAATATATTTTGTTTTAGGGTCAACACAAATATAATCATTGCGCATGTAATGACATGATTACTTTTCTTCTTTTAGGATATTTAGATTAATTTGATAACTTCTAACAAAGACGTATAGCATGGTCTTGTATAATGGTTGCCTCCGGAATTACGGTGTAGTAATATTTTTTTTTCAAATTAATGAAGCATGATCTTATTTGTTTGGAGGTAATAATCTATAATATAATATAATATTTTACCATATTATCCTTTTAAATTTATTTAGATAATTTTCTTAAAATATTAAATTAAAAAAATATTCATCGATGACATCTATGTCGGCGTTGACGTCGATCGTCGGTGTCCGTGTAGGCAGTCGATGTCCAACACCGGCGGTCGGCTGTCAGCGCCAAACGCCAGCGATCGGCGTAGATCGCCGGTGGCTACCGGCCGGCTGTCGACGTCGATCGCCAACGATCGGTGTCGACCGTAGGAGTGGTCGTCGACCGCTGGTCGCCGGTCGTCGGCCGTCGGCAATGGTCGTCGGACGCGCGACCGTCGGCAGTGATCGCCGGTTGCCGGCCGTTGGCGGTGGTCGTCGGGCGTCAACGGTGGTCGCCGACCGTCGTTGTCAGTCGTCGCCCGCGAATAATATTTTCGGAAGGTAATAAATTGTAATGGTTATTTTCTTCTTAAATGTAAATATGGAAGATAATTTTGGAAAGATAAGTTTCGTAACTCCGGAATCAAGAAAAACCTTATTTTTGTTGGGACCGGTAGACGAGCTAGAGGGGGGGTGATTAGCTCCGATTTGCTTGTAGATGATTTGTCGCGGCGGAAGACTTCAAGCAATGCTAACACATTGGATTTTACTTGGTATCCACCCCGGTCGGGTGACTAATCCAAGGATCAACTCTCCTCACTCTCTCATACACTATGAAAGATCTCCTTCTAGAGGTGGAGAAACCTCTTACAAGCTTTCAAGAAGATACAACAAGAAACAAAGCAAAATACAAATGAAATCTTACAAGATTTACAATGAATAAACTCTCTTTGCTTTCCTTGCTATCTTCAAGCTTGTGGTTGCCTCTAAAATCTTGGAAATGCAGCAGCAAAGTCCTCCAAGACTTCCCTTAAGATAGCACCAATGAAGGAGAAGAAGGGGAGAAGAGTTGTGGCTCAAAACCTGCGTGAAAACCCTTATACCCGACGCCTAGGGTTTCCTAATCGATTACCCAATCGATTACCACGTCATCTAGCCGTTCAACGGCTATTTTTCGAACTTTAATCGATTAGCCAATCGATTAAGACTGCCCTTAATCAATTGACCAATCGATTACGGGAAGGTTGAATCGATTACCCAATCGATTCAGCCACCTTCTGTTCTCGCAACAAAACTCTCTTAATCGATTACCCAATCGATTCACTCTCTCCTTAATCAATTACCCAATTGATTAAGATCCTGCTTAATCAATTACCCAATTGATTACAGTCCTTCTTAATCAATTATCCAATTGATTAAGATCCTGCTTAATCAATTACCCAATTGATTACGGTCCTTCTTAATCAATTCCCCAATTGATTAAGATCCTTCTTGTTCTCACGAGACAACAACCCAATCGATCACCCATTCGATTGAGACCAACCCAACTTGTGTTCACGGTCAACCCTTTTGACCAATCTCGATTTCTCGGTCAACCTCTTTGACCAACCTGGATTTCTCCGTCCTAGCTATCAACTAGAACTTAACCTGATTCCCAACCAGGTTTGCCTAACTCTCGAGTTAGGTCTAGTCTCTCGGTAGACTTTCACCTTGCCAGCTTGCGATCTACCCGATCCACTTGGACTTCACCTAGTCCCACTAGGTCTTTTCCCATTGCCAGCGTGCGATCTCCCTGATCCACCTGGACTTCACCTAGTCCCACTAGGTGTGCCTAGTCCCACTAGGTCTTTTCCCATGTCAGCGTGCGATCTCCCCGATCCACCTGGATTTCATCTAGTCAAGTCTCCAGTCAACCTTGACCCACTTGACATCATACGACATTCAAACATAATTATCAAACATCGAAACATCCAAACATAAGCTCACCAAGCTTATCAAACATCGGCTCACCCGAGCCTAGTCAACCTAGGTCAACCCTGACCTAACCAAGATTGCACCAATAATCTCCCCCTTTTTGATGTTTGACAATATTTTTGAGAAAGACTAATCCCTATTAGCCTTTCAATTTCTCCCCCTTTGACACACATCCAAAAAACTCTCCCCAAGAGTCTATATGGTCAAAGGCTTGCTCAATGAAAGTTCCATACCTTCATCCTTGAGCATTCATCATAATGAAGATTTCCAATCTTCATTCCTTCACTTAGCCCAAAAATAAAAATTCAAACTCATGCTTTTAAGAAAGACCTCCCCCTCAAAACATGCTCTAACCCTCCATCATTGCACCAACAATGATTTTTTAGTTCCTAAAACTTTAGGAAATCTCAACTCGAGGTTATGAGATTTTGAGATTCAAAACTTGAATCAAAACCTCTCCTTAACCCTATAGTTTTCACCAAAACTATCCCTCTTTTGATTTCACAATGAAATTTACCCAAATATACTTATGAAAGTAATTCAAGGGTCTAGAGATTGTTAGGTTACTCAAAAGTGGATTATTGGACTGAAAACAGACAGTTTCAGTCTCACCAATCGATTGGTGTTGGGAACCAATCTATTAGGCTATGCCTTAATCGATCAACTGATCGATTACGGCTGCCCTTAATCGATCAACGGATCGATTACGCGAGCTTCTGTGCTCGCAGATAGGATCTCCCAATCGATTGGGTACTGTCTTAATTGATTAAGAGTTTCTGATTTCTGAAAATACATTCAGTCCGAATTTCAGAAACTCCTAAATAATTCTACAAAATTTGAAAAATCCTAAAATTTTGTGTAGACATTATTTATGACATATACTATCAAGGAAAAATAATTTTATATGAAAATAACCTTCATTTCCAAAGATTGACACAAAATTTGAAACCATTGAAATAATTCAATGTTTCACATATTTTGTATCCATTTCATCAATGATGAGTGCTATCAAAAGATAGTCTTCACCAAGGTTTTCCAAGATAGTTTTGAAATAGTTTTCAAAAACAATTTCTAACCATATTCCTTGGGCTAAATGCACATGACTTGCACATTAGCTTTCCCAATGATTGGAGTTCATTTATATTCAAATCTTGATGACCCTAAAACTCAATAGGCTAGGATGCACATTAATCAACACCTTGAGTTTTAATCATCACCCTAATATCTCACTTGTTTCTAATGTGTCTCAAAAACACACACAAGTCAACTTATGGTCTTAGTGAAATGTGAAAGTCATATTCTTCCTAAAATAAGGGTTCATGCATTTCTACCTAGGCATTATAAACTTTGATTATCCACCTAGGATGCCAGTTAATGTCAATGTCCTTAATTTCAATAAAAACTAAACTAATGCATGATAATGACTGTGACATGCATCATATAAGAATTTTCAAAGGAAATTATAGCTAGATGATGCATGTATGACATGACATGTAAAATGTTCATAAGAAAATATGAATAATGGATTATGATGTCATGACATGTGATAGGGCATACAAAATATGGCATAATAGCACAAAATAAAATACCTAGATTTCCTATCTAAGTATCAATAACTCATCGCTAAGCCATTGATAATCCTAACTTAGCCCCTAATTTCCAAGATAGTGCCAAAATTCCCAACTTGACCTATCTTTGGATTCTAACCTAGTTGTGCCAACTTTTATTAAGTTCAATCTTCCAAAAATAGTGTGGCACAAATTTTACTCCTCCTAGAGTAAACAAATGCTTCCTTCATTTTCAAGGGTAGTAACTCCTTGAAAATGTCCCAAAGTGCCAACTTCATCAAGGTTAGGTTAACTACCCTTCCAATTTGAGTTGACACTCCCTAGACCTATCTAGGGTGTGGCGAACACACTCTTAGGAACCCAAAACCTATTGGCGCTCCTTGGGTGTTCTAGGTATTCACTAGGGATGACTTCCCTTGATACCTTCTTTATGACTTTTCTAGGCTTGTCCGAAGCCTTAGTCATGTGAGTCTTGTCTTGGTCAACTCTAGGGATGGCTTCCCTTGTGGCCTTGACTTGACTTCTTGACCTAGATTGAGTTCCATACCTATATGGAACTCTCTGATAGGATGGACCATCATCCTTGGTTTTAGGTTTGTATCCCAAACCTTTCTTACTCCTAGAGGGTCCATGGTTTCCTAGATCTAGGTTTTGAATTTTTGATCCCTTAAATAGATTTTCTATTTTCTTAAGGGATTTTTCCAATGTCTTAAGTTTTGACCTCAAAACTTGATTTTCAATCATTACTTCCTCAAGGCTTGGTTTTCTAGTATTACCTTGGTAATTTTTCTCTGTGACCTTGTTTTGGGTAGGTCTACCCTTAAATGATCTAAAGTCTTCTCTATCCTTAGATGTGGTAGACCTAGCATGGAAGACTCTATATTTTTCCTTAGGTTTTTCATACCTCCTATTTTCATGATAAATGGCATTAAAATGATAATGATTATTTCTAGCATGCATATTATCATGATTTAGATAAGTACCAATACCTAATGGTACCTTAGTCTTGTTCTTTGAGGCTCCCCCTCGATTTGAGCTCCTCCTTTTGACTTTGGTCGGATCCTTCCCCGTTGGACATTGATTTTGATAATGTCCTTTTTGATTGCATGAGAAACACACAATGTGTTTCTTATCCTTCTTTACTTTGGGGCTGACCTCCTTTGGCTTGTCCTTGGTCTTGGGTGTCACTTGCACCTTCTTCTTGACCAATTTGGGACACTTGCTCTTATAGTGCCCTTTTTCCCTACACTCAAAGCAAATGATATGATCTTTATTTTTACAAATTGAAATGTTTATACCTTTGCTCGTAGGGGTGTGGCATGACTCTTCACTTCATCCGGAAGTAGATACTTCTTCTTCTTCCGGAGTCAATGACCTTCGCTCCCCCTCAATCCTAGAGGTGGAGACTCCTTGTTTTTCCTCCTCGGCCAATGCTTCTTGAATTTTCTCCCCGGATGTTGAGCATCTCTCACTTTCCGAGTCCTCTTCACTTGATGAATCTCCCACTTCGGATTTGTCTTGATTTGGTAGAGTGGAGGGATCTTCATGAAACCTTGCCAATTTGCTCCAAAGCTCTTTGGCATCTTTCAATTCTCCAATTTTGTCCAAGATGGTGCTTGGCAATAGATTGACCAATAACTTGGTCACTTTGTCGTTGGTCTCGCATCTCTTGATTTGCTCCTCATTCCATTTGCTCTTCTTGAGGAGCTTTCCTTTGGTGCTTGTTGGAGCTTCAAAACACTCCATTAGAGCAAACCATTGCTCTATCTCCATCATGAAGTAATTTTCAATCTTTGACTTCCAAAGATTGAAATTTGCCTTGTCGAATGGTGGAGGTGCCCGGGTGTCATAGCCAAACTCCATTTTTGAAGTTTAACCCTCTTGATGATGACTTCTTGAAATTAGGGTTTCTTCCAACTTCTTCTTCTTCCTCTAGCTCTTGCCCTCTTGGTGATGAGTCCAAAGAAGAGCAACCTTGCTCTGATACTACTTGTTGGAACCGGTAGACGAGCTAGAGGGGGGGTGATTAGCTCCGATTTGCTTGTAGATGATTTGTCGCGGCGAAAGACTTCAAGCAATGCTAACACATTGGATTTTACTTGGTATCCACCCTGGTCGAGTGACTAATCCAAGGATCCACTCTCCTCACTCTCTCATACACTATGAAAGATCTCCTTCTTGAGGTGGAGAAACCTCTTACAAGCTTTCAAGAAGATACAACAAGAAATAAAGCAAAATACAAATGAAATCTTATAAGATTTACAATGAATAAACTCTCTTTGCTTTCCTTGCTATCTTCAAGCTTGTGGTTGCCTCTAGAATCTTGGAAATGCAGCAGCAAAGTCCTCCAAGACTTCCCTTAAGATAGCACCAATGAAGGAGAAGAAGGGGAGAAGAGTTGTGGCTCAAAACCTGCGTGAAAACTCTTATACCCGACGCCTAGGGTTTCCTAATCGATTACCCAATCGATTACCACGTCATCTAGCCGTTCAACGACTATTTTTCGAACCTTAATCGATTAGCCAATCGATTAAGACTGCCCTTAATCGATTGACCAATCGATTACGGGAAGGTTGAATCGATTACCCAATCGATTCAACCACCTTCTGTTCTCGCAACAAAACTCTCTTAATCGATTACCCAATCGATTCACTCTCTCCTTAATCAATTACCCAATTGATTAAGATCCTGCTTAATCAATTACCCAATTGATTACGGTCCTTCTTAATCAATTACCCAATTGATTAAGATCCTTCTTGTTCTCACGAGACAACAACCCAATCGATCACCCAATCGATTGAGACCAACCCAACTTGTGTTCACGGTCAACCCTATTGACCAACCTCGATTTCTCGGTCAACCCCTTTAACCAACCTGGATTTCTCCGTCCTAGCTCTCAATTAGAACTTAACCTGATTCCCAACCAGGTTTGCCTAACCCTCGAGTTAGGTCTAGTCTCTCGATAGACTTCCACCTTGCCAGCTTGCGATCTACCCGATCCACTTGGACTTCACCTAGTCCCACTAGGTCTTTTCCCATTGCCAGCGTGCGATCTCCCTGATCCACCTGGACTTCACCTAGTCCCACTAGGTATGCCTAGTCCCACTAGGTCTTTTCCCATGCCAGCGTGCGATCTCCCCAATCCACCTGGATTTCATCTAGTCAAGTCTCCAGTCAACTTTGACCCACTTGACATCATACGACATTCAAATATAATTATCAAACAGCGAAACATCCAAACATAAGCTCACCAAGTTTATCAAACATCGGCTCACCCGAGCCTAGTCAACCTAGGTCAACCCTGACCTAACCAAGATTGCACCAACAATCTCCCCCTTTTTGATGTTTGACAATATGTTTGAGAAAGACTAATCCCTATTAGCCTTTCAATTTACAAGATTTACAATAAATAAACTCTCTTTGCTTTCCTTGCTATCTTCAAGCTTGTGGTTGCCTCTAGAATCTTGGAAATGCAGCAGCAAAGTCCTCCAAGACTTCCCTTAAGATAGCACCAATGAAGGAGAAGAAGGGGAGAAGAGTTGTGGCTCAAAACCTGCGTGAAAACCCTTATACCCGACGCCTAGGGTTTCCTAATCGATTACCACGTCATCTAGCCGTTCAACGGCTATTTTTCGAATATTAATCGATTAGCCAATCGATTAAGACTGTCCTTAATCGATTAACCAATCGATTACGGGAAGGTTGAATCGATTACCCAATCGATTCAGCCACCTTCTGTTCTCGCAATAAAACTCTCTTAATCGATTACCCAATCGATTCACTCTCTCCTTAATCAATTACCCAATTGATTAAGATCCTGCTTAATCAATTACCCAATTGATTACGATCCTTCTTAATCAATTACCCAATTAATTAAGATCCTTCTTGTTCTCACGAGACAACAACCCAATCGATTGAGACCAACCCAACTTGTGTTCACGGTCAACCCTTTTGACCAACCTCGATTTCTCAGTCAACCCCTTTGACCAACCTGGATTTCTCCGTCCTAGCTCTCAACTAGAACTTAACCTGATTCCCAACCAGGTTTGCCTAACCCTCGAGTTAGGTCTAGTCTCTCGGTAGACTTCCACCTTGCCAGCTTGCGATCTACCCGATCCACCTGGACTTCACCTAGTCCCACTAGGTCTTTTCCCATTGCCAGCGTGTGATCTCCCTGATCCACCTGGACTTCACCTAGTCCCACTAGGTGTGCCTAGTCCCACTAGGTCTTTTCCCATGCCAGCGTGCGATCTCCCCGATCCACCTGGATTTCATCTAGTCAAGTCTCCAGTCAACCTTGACCCACTTGACATCATACGACATTCAAACATAATTATC
Organism: Boesenbergia rotunda; assembly: GCA_024364735.1. NCBI lineage: Eukaryota > Viridiplantae > Streptophyta > Magnoliopsida > Zingiberales > Zingiberaceae > Boesenbergia > Boesenbergia rotunda. The sequence goes on along the minus strand of JAGFNQ010004003.1, from coordinate 176,891 downwards.
AAACATCGAAACATCCAAACATAAGCTCACCAAGCTTATCAAACATCGGCTCACCCGAGCCTAGTCAACCTAGGTCAACCTTGACCTAACCAAGATTGCACCAACAACTTTCCTAAGGTTTTCCGATTCCTGGTTGCATGACCTTTTTGCTGACGTGTCGGGCATCGATTATTACTTGGGAATTGCTAATTATCTAAATCAAACAAGATTTTCATTGATAATCTTGGATGAATAACCAAGGTTATTGATCTCGGCCTTGCCTACGGATGATAGCATAGGTCGGGCCCACCAGCCAGCCTAGCGCCGAGAAGGCCTGGCAGGCAGGTCAACAGCCAGATCGACGGGTAGATCCCCCGCGGCCTCCAATCCCCTCCCCAAGGAGGAGGAGGGACGGGGTGGGCCAGACCATTGACAAGGGCGGCCAGGCCGCCTTTCAGCCATCCGACCATATAAGTGCATAGCTGCCAGTACTCTTCGAGCTTGCCCCGACCTGGAGCAGGACTTGGAACCACCGACAAGTAGTTATCCACGCTTTCTCTCTCTCTATGGACATCACTCGGACCGGATGTCCGACTTAGGTCAGATTGGTCTCGTGATAACCCCCGACCCAGGGCGTACCCTGCGCTACCTCTCCCTATCAGGCGGACGCGTGGTGACCCACGCTCCCTGTCCTTTACCTGACTCGGTCCCCAGCATTCGGACCTGCTAGTCAGCGCTCCGGGTACGGGCTGCTCCGCCCTTACGCCCCTTCGCATCCTTACATCCAGGGTGCGACCCTGTTAACGGGGTTCCTCACGCCTTATCTACCTCTGACATCTCCTCGCGGCTAACCCGCGCATCCAGTACTCTCGTACTGCGCATCCAGAGTGCTGCGTACCCCGTGTTCACGTACTGCCAAAGCACCTTGCGCCACGCCGTGCCGCGCCACTCTTTAGTACTCTGTTCGAGTTGACAGCCACCACACTCTCGTCCCATCAGTAGGAGCCAGGTCTGTCAGCTCCCCCGGTTATATAAGCTCGGCACTCCCCCAAGTGCAGGTACGCGCGCACGAGTTCTCACATCCCTTGCCCCATTTCAATTCGGTTTCCACTTATTTTGTCCTGGGAGACTGACTTGACCGTCGGAGTGCTTGACCGGGGATTTCCTCGGCGGGTTCGCTGACGGCCGCTGTTTTACAGGGATGTGGCGAGGCGCGGTCGACAACTGGCCACTTCATCGGCTCGTGGCGCCCGGGAGGCCCGTCTGGCCTGGGTGACTGTCACCCCACTTCACGACAGGATCAGTTATTAAGGATAATCTCTAACTAAACACACCCTAGAGTTTAATTGAATTATTAAATGGATAAGCTTAATTAGAGCTGCTCCTTTGTCAAAGGGAGATGGGAAGGAGCTCCCTCATGAGTGTCAGCGTGGTAATGGGCCAAAGATGCTATTAAGTCCTACATATAGGTAGTGTAGTTTGGTCAAATGACGATTATTTCCATTTCTTTTGTTGGTGTTCAACCATCCTCTAATTCATACCAAAAAATATTCCTCTTTATTTCTCGATATATTGGCAATTAGTAGTGTTGCAAAAAAGTGAGTATCATTCGACGTAGGAGAGGAGATTAGCTCGGAAAATAGTCAGGGATATTTGATATGCTTATTTTTTATTTTTATTTTTTATAAAAAATATAATTTTTTAAAAAACATATTTGATTTATATTTTTCAATTTTATTTTTCAAAAAAAATATATAACGTTTTCGAAAAAATTAGAAAATTAAATAAAATCATTTTTCAGAAATAAAAAAATATGATTTTCTGAAAAATAAAAAGTAAAAAATGGAATATTAGACTTTTAGATCGTCCGTCACAAGTATTTTCCGATCTATTTTGACAGCCGATAGAAAATTTCTATGAAACAGGATTGAGTATCATTCGACGTTATCTAACATGATTAATTATTTTTTATTCGTCCCTAGTCTATCAAATTAAAAAAAAAAAAACTGCGCTGCCTTTCCTTTTATGATACCTTACAGACTACTCTTTCTTATTTAAATGAAGTCAGATGGAAGCTAGCACTCTGTAATTGATCTAAAATGGCTTTGAACAACATCTTCAAAGTGAATGGTGAAACTCAAGATGGTTTGTTAAAATTAACAGTAGCAACCATCAACCAGTATTCATGCATTAAAAATAAACGATTAATAAAATTCAACAACGTCAAATCTCGGATTATCATTTTGAGACCATTAAAATTTTTCATCGACCGTCAGAATAAATCAGAAAGTACTCACGATGGACAATCTAAAAACCTAGCATCCTTAGAGTTCACGTCCCATTTTAAAAAAAAATTCATATAAAATATACCGTAGCTAAGAATCGAATCATAAATATCTGAAATAATAATTAATCATTCTTTCACTGAATCATAGTCCCGGAGCAATATTCATGTATCTAAGAATATCCATAATGAAAATGTTTGGATGATATAATTTTTCAAATATCTCATTTCAAATATATCCATGGGAAATGAAGAGATTAAGGATATTTAAAAATCACCCGATAATTTCTCATTTTTCATATAAAAAAAAAATTGAAAGTTGCATGCAAGATGAGCTACTTTTGTCCGACGATTAGGGATGGCAATGGAGCGGGTCGGAGACGGGTTTGTCATCCTCATACCCGTCCCCGAAGTAAATCTCCATCCCCGAATCCGTACCCATCCCCGCCTCTACTTAATCGGGGAATCCCCGTCTCCGAATCCACGGGGAGTAAATCTCCATCCCCGTCCCCATACCCACTTGAAATATCTATTTTTTTTCCAAGTTAAAAAAAATGGGATTTCCCAAACATGGTTGTAAAAACAATGGGATTTCCAACTTGTGGGAGGCGGCGAGTGACTAGTGAGCGATACTCATTAGGATTTTCACACATCTTTAATATTAATATTATTGAATTATTTTAATAATTATTAATATTTTATTATTATTAAAGATATCAGGGCGGGTTGCCGGGTTCGGGGATGGAGATACCATCCCCGTACCCGCCCCAATTTATTTCGGGGATTTTAAAAAATTTCCGAACCCGAATCCAAACCCGATAATACCTCTCCAAACCCGCCCCGTTTCAGATTTTCCCCGCGGATATCCAAATCCGCGGGGAAAATTGCCATCTCTACCGACGATTTCCCATTTTTGTTAAAAACAATTTAAAAAAAAATGAAAGTTCTATCCAGGCAGAGGTGAGCTGGATGCGTGGATGGGCCTCTCAGCCAATGACAATAGCAGCCTATAATTTCTATTTAAATAAAAAATTAATATTAAATAATCATTAAAATATATAGATAAATATTAAATAAAAAATACTTATTGATAAATGATAATGAAATATATTAAATTGAATAATTAAAAAATATAATTAATTTTATTTAAATGTTAAATTAAATATAAATTAATATAATGATCATAGGACGATCCTAGAATTGGAGATATTTGGTGGCGATTCATTTAATAGATGGGATCTACAAATATTTGATTGGGTAAATATGGATTTGAAATATTTTAAAAAATGAGATATTTAAATAATGATATATAACATCCAAGATTATTTCTTCTCCTTATAGTCACATGATATTATTCTTCTCTTTAAGCATGCAACAATTAAACATTAGAGAATCATATTTCAGGATATCCTTTAGCATCTGTATCGCATCAAGATAGAAGAGTATCGCAGCAACAAGTTCGAGGTAATTAATACCATGAATAGTCAAGACGATGAGCAAGGTTAGTATTCTTTCACACACCTAAAGCACAGTCAGATTGTCAGAGGAGAATACCGCACACTCTGGTGCTGAGCCGAGCAGATAACCAGTGGTAGCCTCATTCGTACCATTCCCGAACCCAATCAGAACGCCATCGCAGTAAACACTCAAGGGAGACCATCTGTCCTCGGATTGAAATTTGTACCTGGAGAAAACCCTAACATTGAATCCTACCGCACCATCACCTCGCCCACGGTCCGACTCGATCCCCCTCGCCACATAGCAATTGACGTGCTCCCCGAGCGCCGCCAATCGAACTCTGAGAACGGTGGTTTCGCCCTTCCCCTGATCGAACCGCGCGAGAGGGGTTTTGGACAATATGTGGGAGGCATATAGCACGCTGGCGGTGACGCGCTTGTAGTAGATGCGCATCTGAGGGTTGGGATTGCGGACGGTGAGGTTGAGGTCGAAGGAAGCCGATAACTGCTGCTGTTGAGCGGAGAGGTCGAAGACAGTGACGCAAGCGGAAGAGACGGCGAACTTGGGCATCTCCGGCATGCGGCAGAAGTACTGGACGAAAAAGATTGTGGCGCCGAGGAGGACGAGAAGAATGAAGAGCATCAAAGCGATCGACGATGCAGAGGCGGCTTTTGAAGGAGGGGCGCGGGGGAGGGGCGCCGTTAGATTCGGAGGCAGGGGAGGGATAGCCGGTGGCGACGGCAGTCTTGGGATCGGCGGAGGAAATCATTGCAAAGCAAGTATCTGTGAAGAGTGGGCAGACAGAGATGGGTGGAAGGGCGTGAAAAAATCACAGATTTTAAGGAAGTGAAAAAAAAATCACATATTTTAATGCATAAAATCTGTTATTTAAAGGAAAAAATCATAGATTTTAATGTATAAGAAATCACTGATTTTAATATATAAAATTTCAAAATATTTGCGTCATCCTCCTTCCTTACATCCCTGGTTAGTGGTTATCAACCTCCATAACGATCGTCGGCGATATTGCAAGTGGAGATGTCCAGTCTCGTCTACGATGGGAGGGGAGAAGACGTCGATGGTCTACGGAAGGATGCATGTCATCAGGGTCAGGTCAAGCCATGCTACGGTTGTTTTCCAATTGTTAATTACCGGGTTTATTTTTTTCCTTAAAATTGACAATCTAATAATTGTTATAAAAAAAGTAATACTATAATATCGAATAACAAAATTTTAAATAATACAAATTATCTTTTTTTTTCATGATATAAAATATAATAATATAAAATGCTATAATGTTTTTGGGCAAATAACTCCAAAAGGGCTTGTAAATCGAAAAAAGCCTTTACATAAAGCTTGATACAGCAAAGGATATGGGCACGAATTGTACTCTGTTAAATTAATGGGATTCACAGGAAGTGAGGGGAAAAGAGTCTTTGCGTAAACCTTAATACAATTCAAACTATCACGTTGATATTATTAAAACCAAAATAAAAATAAAAAATAAAACACTTGTCAAACAGGTTTACTATCTCAGTGACCCTCTTAAAACCGATCCTCTAATATGGATAGAAGTAAATTTAAATACATAGGTGGAAAGCCCTTATGATGAAGAAACATCAAGTTATCAATTCATCGTCTTAGGTATGCCTAGGAACACTAAAAAC
>JAGFNQ010004003.1:0-165999 GCA_024364735.1 Boesenbergia rotunda | reverse complement strand
AGGTGAAAAGTCTAACTTGGAGGTTAGGTGCAAATTCCACTTGGAGAGTTAGATGGAAAAATCTTAGCTTGGAGGGCTAAGGTGGATGAATTCCTAGCTTGGAGGGCTAGGGTTGAGTCTCTGGATCGGTCTGGTGACCGATCAGGGACATTGACACGCTGCTCCTTAGTGGATCGGTCTGGTGACTGATCCAGCTATGTCTGATCGGACTGGTGACCGATCAGGGAGCGCACAGTGAGATTGGAAATCTACTGTGTGGCTCCTGATCGGACCGGTGACCGATCAGGGAGCAGGCTGCTTCCTTGCTGCCTTGCTCCTGATCGGTCTGGTGACCGATCAGGGAGCAAACGGTGAGTGAGTTCCCTTGCTGATCAAAGTCCTGGATCGGTCCGGTGACCGATCAGGGATCTTGGATCTGATTAAAAAATAATATTCATCTGCCCTGATCGGTCTGGGTGACCGATCAGGATTCATTCTGATCGGTCTGGTGACCGATCAGGCTTCACCCTGATCGGTCTGGTGACCGATCAGGCGTGTATAGCTGCAAGAGCTGGGAATCCCAGCGAAGCAGTGGATCGGTCTGGTGACCGATCCACACACCCTGGATCGGTCCGGTGACCGATCACTTTAATTTAAATTTCACTGTCAGACGTGGTCAGAGCGTCTGATCGTATCCGATTTGCTGATGTTTGCTTCTGATATTTGATATGTTGTTTGATTTGCTGCTCTAATACTCTGATCAAGTTACAGGTGATAGGGGAGGATTCAAACACTTAAGGAGAGGTCAATGGAGACTTTCCTTGGAGCAGGTTTGTCCATTTTCCCATCTCAGGTTGCAACGGCGAGCTGCAGACTGGAGCAAAGACTGGAGCTTGACTGAGGGGAGCTCAGTGAGTCCAGAAATAGCTCAGTAGAGGCTGGCGTTGGCAGATGAGTAGCTGGGAGCTACAGAGATGTTGTCACCTGACGCTATGTGGAGGATCAAAAGGGCGGTGGATGGCTTCGTGGAAGCAAGACTGAAAAACTATTGTTCTTACCGTGCCTTGAGCTCTCCACAACTTGCTTGCTGGTTGTTGCAATCTTCATCACTTCTGAGCAAGCTATTGAGAAGCAACCATCGTTTACTTGAGCGCTTGAAGGAGAAAACAAGAGGCTTGGAGTCCGACAGTGGGAAGACACGGAGAAGGGTTCTGCGTGAGATCGCCACTGGGTGGAGCTCAGGGAAGCTTGCTGTGTTTTTGTCCTTGCTAAGTGGTTGAGTAAGATCCTTCTTGTTGTTTCTTTGTGCTCATTCTATATCATTGTTTGAAACACACCGTGGGGATGTTTCTCCACCGAGAAGGAGGTTGCTTCATATCCGATGTTAACCGGGGCTTGATCTACCGACGATCAAGGGATCGCCCACCTTAAGGGCACGCCAAGGAGTAGGGGCAAGTTATCCCCGAACCTTGTAAAATCTCCTTGTTAGCGATCTTGCTAATCCTGTTAGTTAGGTTTTGGTTTTAGTTTCTGCAAGTTTTGTTTTCCCATACTTCCGCTGTGCTATTAACAACTTCAAGTGCAGAAACTTGCTAACTTCTCAAGAGAAAGCGATTGGGTATATTCACCTCCCCCCTCTAGCCATCTCGTACCCAACAATTATGCTGTTAGTTCCATACAGTCTCAGGTATTGTCATATCTATTTGTATGCTAGAGATTGTGGTATTGTCTCCTGCATTTGACCTTGAGGGATTGGTAGTTTTCCGGTCAGTATACCTTGTAGGTTACCTGTATTTCCTGTTATAGGATTTCAGACTGAGACTTAGTATACTGAGGACTTGGGAGGGAGGTATGTGTATCTATCATATACCATCCTTGCACTATTGCATGCCGGCGATCAGCGACTCCCTTGTGGTTGAGCCTAATCGTCTTCCGGTACATGATATGCACGCACGGCCACTCATGGGTTAGTGGATACCGTAGATGTGTGCATTTGCCCTGTATTGCTCCGTTCGGCCACTATGAGGAGGGTGAGCGCGGGCGTGGTAGCAGCCAGGGCTCCCTTCTCGTACTGAGCCACGAGGAGATGAGAGCGGAGCTCCCCCATTGCTTGGGGTAGGGGGGTGGTCCTCCGCCAGCATCCTGTCCACCCGGTCACTCAGGAGCAGTGATGGCAAGGTGCGTACAGTTTGTCACAGCTCTACCCACGCGGACGTCGTGGACGATATCCTGACTGGGACTAGGGGGTGACACATGTCATTGCACCATGTGCATACTATGCATCGTGCATTGTTTGCTGCACTTATTTGCTGCCCTTGTTTGACATCGCATATACTGGAGACTTGTTATCTGTGTTTATATGCCTATTGGTTTTCCTTTGGTATTTATTACCCTCTTTCCAGGTTCGATGGATTCAGGTATGTATCTACCCAGTATTTTCAGTTCCAGTCTTTCCCTATTGTTGATATGAGACTGTATTAGCGGAACTCTTGTTGTTAGTATAACTTTCTATGCATATCAGTTGGGTATTCGCTGAGCTATGGACTCACCCCGTTGCCATACATGTTTATTTCAGGTTGATGTCTGCGAGGAGATCCCGAGCCGCCAGTCCCCAGCTCCAGAGGAGCTCTTTTTGGTTTTGCTTTCCGTTGTTTCGTTTATGGACCCTGTAGTATTTCCTATGCTTCCGTTGCTATGTTTTGAGACATGTATCTCTGTTTTATTCGATGGTATTGTACTTTTGAGTCCTATGTTGGACTTCGTGGGGTTTTGGTTTTGTTCCTGCCCCCTGGCAGCTCAGGTGAGTTCAGATTTTGGTTTTACGACGTTATAGTCATATATGCAGTTGTGTCTGTGTGGATTTGAGGCCTGAGGCCCTTTAAACTGCGTGGTTGTGCAAATATATATATTGTGTGTGCTTTTGTATCTTGTGTGTGTATGTAAATTGTCCGCCGGACAGAGGAGGTGCTGTCCAATTCTCTATTGGATCAGCAGCTCCTGGGTCTCGGGGCGTGACAATTTATTTTTGGTATCAGAGCACAGGTTTCGGATACTTTCGGGACTTGTGGATTTTCGGTGTTTATCTGATACCAATTTATTTTTGGTATCAGAGCGTAGGTTTCGATGCCTACGTGTTTTACGGGATTTTCGGGGTTTATCTGATACCAATTTATTTTTGGTATCAGAGCTCAGGTTGTCGGATACCTTGAGTGCTTTTGGATTTACGATGTTTATCTGATACCAATTTATTTTTGGTATCAAGCCCAGGATGCGGGATACCCTCGATTCGTGGATTTCTCGGATTTTAAATCTGACACTGTACTGGTAGGTGTCGGAGCTCGGGTTTGATGTTATTCATCCGAGTACATTACGTATTTTTAAAGCCGTGGTTGCGATGCGACGGCAATTTGGAACTTGGCAGCGACAGGACTTCTCCAGGCAGCAAATAGGTAATATAAGGTTAGCCTCTTGGTTTTGGTTTTAATACTCGTTAATAATTTAACAGGTATGACGCGAGATGCTCATATTCTTGCATTGAAACGTGGTCGGGGACGGCCACGTAAGGAGACTTTAGAGCCTTCGGCTGTAGAGCCATCTGAGAGGACTACTGAGAGAGAGCCTGATAGTCGAGGTCAGACTCCGCAGGACATCCAGAGGGGTCAGGGTTCCCCGACTCAGGGGGTCCCTACTCCATTCCTATCAGCTGTTCCTACTGCCCCTCCTGCTGTGTCTACTCCGGTAGTATTTACCGTGTCAGCAGCCGTACCACTGCCGACCCATTCAGTACCGGTAGGATCTGCATCGATGTTCCCTGCAGTTCCATCAGAGGCACCTATTCCGACGCATCCCGCAGTTACCTCGGTGGTACCTGCCTCGGTTGTCCCCACTACACCATCGGAGGCACCTATACTTGCTCCGATGTACTCTACAGTTCCCCCAGCAGCACCGGGTCTGTATTATCGGACTACGCCATCAGCAGTATCGGCACCATCGCATGCTACTGCACCCCCAACCATGACTACTGCAGCTCCTGGGTCTCGGGGCGTGACACGTAACCTCCCTCCTAATCAACATTATAGTGTCATTCAAATGCTATCTAGATCTCTATGTAAATTAAGAACCATGTACATTAATCTTAAAAAGAAAAATATTGAATTGAAAATTAACTTATCCAATGCGTGCCCACTAGAATTGCATTACAAAATACAAATTCAAAATTCAAAATTAAAGGAACAAACAGATATATTAGAAAAGAAATTTGCATGTTCAAATAATTTTCAAAATTCAAAGTATAGAAATTTTCGTGAAAGTCTAAACTGGTATATTAGAAATAATAAAGGTCAAATTATAAAAATTTTAAAAAATTATATTTTACTCAAATATTTGATAAATATTATTTGTAGAAATTTATTTTGAATCCCTAAATCTGTATTAAATTGGTAAAAATTATTTTTAAGAATGTTAGTAATTAACATTTTTTGAAATTTTTGTTGAAATTAATTTATTGCGTTTTATGCCAAATTTTTTTTTGAATTTTTTTTGTAGTAAATTTATTTTTAATTTTTTTGTAATACACTCCATTTATATTTATCCACAAGAATTTTTTTGGAAATTTTTTAAGTTAAAATAATTTTTATGTTTTTCTAAAAATCAAGTTTTTAATTTTAAAAATACTTCAAAGTTGGTTTTTGAAAAACTAAATTTTTTAGAGAGTTACCCGTTAAATTTTGACTTTTAGAAAAATTATCAATATTTTTAAGCCAAAATACATTTTAAGTAATTATTTTCCAAATTTCATGCATCTATCAATAAATTATTTTTAAATACTCAAAGGAAAAGTATTTTATCTTGAAAATTCTTAAGTAACTAGATTTGATATTTTGGCATTATTTGAAATTTTTTAGAAATTATAGATAAAAGGATAATTTTTATGATTTTTTTTCAAAAAAATAACAAAAAAACAAAGAAATCAAGTTTTTTTTTTCAAAAATCATAACATCACTAACACCAAATATATGTCAAATCATGAATAGTCAATCATCATACCTATCAATATCGCCCATAAATCACCAATTAAAGATAACTTCTAAATAATAAACCTAAACATCATAAATCCACCAATGATCCTCAAAACACAACACCTAATACATATTAGTTAATCTCAATATATCCTAAATATTGATAATCATTGACAATTTTCTAATTAATGATAGAAAGTCATCTATCCTTTCACACTTATTGCAAAAAAATCCATATAATTCCAATAGTCCGTTAGAAGATAATATATCACACAAATCCATTTTCCATAATATCCATTAATCTCAATTTATCCTTAAATATCAATTAAAATTAATTATTTCGTGATCAAAATTTGGTCATCTACAATCATTCAACATAGTGTATCTCTCTCATGCCAACCAAAGAGATTTATCCCTTAGAAAGTTTGTTATAATTTGTGAGATAAACATGTCATGTACTCACAACAGTAACTCCCCATTAACCAAGCTTACTCTTGTAGACTATCAAGATGTAACACTACACATATAATGATAAAGAGACATAATCACCAAACATCTTTCCAAACAACTGTCAACCAACACCCTGTGACTCGAAGATTATCTTCTATAATTTTCACGAAACTATGATTAAATCTCATAGATGTTAAACGACTAACACCCTGTTCCCCACGTATCCACAGGTCATATATCCTAATGTACTTTCAGAATTATCTAATTATATATGCCTAGTCTATGAGTCTGAATCCCTCATAGAGTAACGTTAAGCGAGTTGACTCACCATTGCCTTGTAAAGCATCCTGCTTTGATTCCTCCAGGTTCAGGAACCCAACAACCAACCAACAAATAGGAAGAGATATACAATCTCCTGAATATACCTCAATATAATCTCTAAGTGATTTTTCATTTTCCGAAGCACATCTTCGATATCTTCCACCCAAAAGTGACCTAGTCTCGTGAATAATTCACATCAACGCAAATTATAAATTTGAAAGTACCCACTTAGTCAACTAACCAAGTACAATTAATCTACAGTCAAGATCCTCGCGGATCAGGATACCTCAACAGGATATAGCTTATCCACCTCTTCTGCGTCAACGCAGATCATGTACTATAATAAATCAATCTGATCCTAAACCAAGTTCAATGAATAACTGATAGTCGAATATAGAAGATTAGTATGTTATCCAACTAAGCTAGCACAAGTCTATACAATCTTTAAACAAGATAAAATATACAACGAATATGATAATCATCAAAGGTGTACCTTAAATACTCATCGTCGGGAGAAGTCCGTCGCTGCCAAGTTCGAACACATTCAAGTAGAGAAAACGACTCCGCAAAAATCCAAACACATACCTAAATTCAGCCATCCGATATCCAGAAGGATTTGTATCAGAAAGACTCCATAAATTCTAAAAACCCAAAACACAAAAAATTCTAAAATTCCAACTTTCGTAAAATCTCTCTGATACCAAAAATTATCACGCCCAGGGCCCATGCTTGCTCGAGAAACGGGCAACATCTCCTTGTACGACGGACAATCTGAAACTTAAATACATACATCTCAACAATATATAACACACCCTCACACGGCTAACATCACAATAGTAAAGAAAACTCCACAACCACACATTTACTAATGATAAAAAAAATATAACTATCAACACCGTAAAATTTAACTCCGAATAAAACTACTCACAGTACAAAGTCCATAGAAAATAAATGCAATCCGTAATGAAAACAAATCTAAAGAAACATAAATAAGGACAAGACTAGTAAGAAAGTATTTAATAACTAAAAATACTCAAGACTATGGACTAGCAGATGGATCCTCTCCTAGTGGTATGAGTCACAGCTACCAACTACCTAAAATAAAAATAAAGGCAAGGGATGGTGAGTCCGGGCGGACTTTGTGGGTATAAGAATAGATAAATGCATGACATATAAAAAGATACAACAAGGAGGTAGAAGCAACAATATACAGTCTTTGAAACAAAACAATATATATGAATATGTAAAACTGTATGAATGTGCAACTCATATATGTATGTCAATCAAATGCAACAATCAAAGCTCAAACAAATGCAGCAAATATAAGTAAATGCATGATGCAATAAATGCATATGATGCAATGACATGTGTCATCCCTGATGCCAGTTAAGTTGTCATCACATCACATCTGTGAAGCCGAGTGGGTACGGCTGTGGCAACTGTACACACTTCAACAACTACCACTACTATAAGTGGTTGAGTGGACAAGATGCTAGGGAGTCAACTACTCCAAAATCCGAGGAAAAAGGGTAGCCACCAACAGCTCTGTTATCCCTCGAAAACAACGGAGAAAGTGTTAACTGCTTGCCTATAACTCTAACATCCGCTACCCATGAGTGGTCGAGTGTGGCACAACAAGACAACTGCTCGCACTCTAACAACTACCATTGCCCCTGAGTGGTTGAGTGGGCAGAAAATTATATAATTGATGACGAGCTTAACCATAAGGGAGCCGATGTTCGACAGCATGTAACTATGCAGATATGGTGCATGTTACTAATATGCACAATTAACCAAGTCCCAACTATGCAACTGTATGATAAATAAATATCAGAATCAATAAATAAGTAACTAATCTATTGGGTAGAGTATATCTAATGTCAACCAAACTCTAGTTGTATTTAATGATCATTCCTAAGTACTCACATACGTACAATTAGTACTTTACGGATCAGGAAAATCAACAGGTGAGACTGTATGGGCATAAATTTTGATTAGCACAAAGATCAAGCAACGAAAGTATCGAAGGATGATATCAAAAAGAACAACGATAAAATAAAGCAACCTACTCGGAAATAAAAAAGTTATGCATATAAGTTCAATAAACTACAGATACAAACAAGAAGTACCTGTCTTAAATATATAGCGTATCTAAGTAAAACTCATGTCCAGGTGCTTGTATCAAATCAAAATCCTATACCAAGGACATAGCTATTTATAAAATTAATTAAAATAGCTAAATTAACTACTAACCATAAAGAGTAACTCTAATTATCACGTTCATTTAATTAATTCTAAAATAAATGCTAAGTTCCAACCTACTCCAGGTTACTAAGGCCGGTTAGGTTCAACTTAGATTTAGTCTATGCCCAACCCAAGATCCAACTCACCATCAAACAAGTTTAGGTTATCAACTTTAAATCCCTTAGTTAACCCTGACATTCAGGTCATAACCATCGGAAGAATAGTTAACCTATGGGAATAACCCAACTCTCACATCTCCATTAGCTCACAACATTAGCAAAGAGGGCCACAAACCACACACGTTTTCCTCCAAGAACACTAGATCAAAATTCAAAGCAAAAAGTGACACTTATTGCACAAGTTAGAAGCATGAACACGCTTCACCAATTCCAGACCAAAACAAATCCTAAGCAAGAGAGAACTCACGGTAAGTCTCCAATCCAACCATAATAGAGCATGCTCCTCCTCCATAAGCTAGATCAAAATCCAAACACTCACAACAATAGATCAAGGGAAACAAAAATTGAACAGTACCAATTATCACAAAACTTACCATCTAAACCTATAGCAATAACCCAAAAATTGAACAGTATCAATTATCATAAAACTTACCATCTAACCTATGGCAATAACCCAACACCACCTCCTACAATCCACTAGGATAAACATAAAGGCAACACACTCACGACAGGACTCTAATCACTGAGTCAATAGAGTTAACAGAGCGTAAACAAAATAGAACAAAAAAACTAGGAAGCCCACGACACATGATCAAAGTTATAGGATTTACCCACAACATCCTCCAAGATCAAAATTATCATAGTATTCATCTAAATTACTCCCAATTTGCAACAAAAATAGATTCCCACTTCATCCCATGACTTCACCTACCACATAACTATCTACCGAATTAAGCAAGTTCCATGATCCCCATACCGACATTCCCCATTGATTAAAACAATCTTTACATAGGTTTATCTAAAATCAACTACTAAGCAAATGAATCTTACCTAAACCATACCAGTGACACTCTCTTGTTCCACTCCCATGAAAACTGGGCCGAATTGAAAAACCGCCGCCGGAACCCAGTGATCTCTCCTCCCCTCCAAGATCTATCTCCGATGAGATAGAGCACCGATGAGATAGAGCACTAGGATCATGTGAGGGTAGTGCGACGGATCCAAGAGCGACAGTAGCGACTAAATGATGAAGACGAACCGTGGTTGCCGCTATATGTAGCTGGAGAAAGAGTTGAATAGCTGGATCCGACAATGATGCGGCCAACGAAGTGGAGTTCCCGATTTGGAAAGGGAAACAACGAAGTTGTCTCGCTCGATTCCAGCAGGGAGTAGCCTTGTGGACGTGGGAGCTGTTGATTTTTGTTTTGAATTTCAAATATTTTGAAGGTGGTGGTGTATGTGTTTAGTCCCACATTGCTAAGCTAAGAGAGTTGGAAGACCTTATATATGAAGTCATTCCTACTATGCTTAGAAAGCTTAAGAGGACCTACACGCATGCGCGGGCTGAGCCCAAACCAGGTGGTTTCAGGGGGTCTGGGCAGGAAATCCATAAACCGGCCGCGACGCACGTGATTATCGCGCGCAGGGGGGGTGTAAATCCCCAGCCCATGGGTCTCACGCTTGCGGGCGGCCCGGTTCATTTTTGTAGATTTCGGTTTGGTTCCTAAACCAATTTGGTTTATTTTTATTTTTATTCCTTTTTTGTTGAGGAATCAATCAGGCGCACATGACACACCTTTCCTTAGCGTCGCACGGCGCGACGCCTCGCGTGGCCGCGACTCCTCAGCGCGAAGAGGCATTCTATTGCCTCTTCGGATCTATAAAAGGGGAATAGAATGCAGAATTTTACTGACTTACTGCATCTGCTCCTTTCTCATTTTTTTTCTTCTCTTGGAGCGAATCTTTTCTCTTCGCTTTCTTCCGGTTTTGCGGGTCTTGAGGCTTCTTCTTGTGCGATCAGAGGTTGTGTCCGAAGGCAGCGTTCGTCTTGGAGTGCACTTACGAACGTCGCGTGGTTGTCGGATCTTGGGAGGGTGTTGCCGGAAGCCTTTGTACCGTAGGGCGACAATCAATTCTCTAAGGGCAGTCGGCATGCCGACGCTTCAACCAGATAACTATTCCTAACTCTGCTCTTTTCTTATCAGACTGTTGTATCTATATTTTACTGTCTGCTTTAGTGCATATTCCTGCTGATTATGCTAACTACAATCTTAGAGAATTGAATTGTGCCTAAGTAGACATGATAAATATTAGAACGTTGGGGTTTGATGAGGCTAGCGCCAAACCCGAGAGGTTTTTCGGGTAAAACTTCAGACGTTGGCAACAATGGATGAAGTTTTGGCTTACTACGCTGGGGCTTTTCTCCGTTATAGAATCGGATCCTCCTTCACCTGATGAAGAAGAACCTGCCCGTAGTGCTGCCACCGAGAGGTTTAAACAAAGGGATTATCTCTGCCATGGGAGAATCTTGTCTGCCCTCTTAGACGCACTATTTGATGTGTACTATTCTACAACCTCGGCCAAAGAGTTATGAAAATCTTTGGATAAAAAATATAACTCCGAGGAATCTGGTTTAGAGAAGTACACTGTGGGGAAGTTCTTAAACTTCAAAATGGTTGAGGGTAAATTTGTCATTGAGCAGACCCATGAATTTCAAATTTTGATTCACGGTCTTGCTGAGGGAGATATGTCGATACCTGAGAAACTTCAAGTCTTGTCTATCATTGAAAAGTTGCCTCCGAGTTGGGAAGATTTTGGCATGACACTTAAACACAAGAGAGGTAAAATCTCTCTTGAAGATTTAATGATTGCCTTAAATATCGAGGAAGAACATCGGAAGCAACATAAGGATGATGATAAGGGGATGCCTATGGATTTTGCTCCAAAGGCAAATGTGGTGGTCTCTTCTGACAAGAACAAGTTCAAAAACCAAAAAATGAAGAACAAAATGAAACCCAAATCAAAGGTTCAGAAGAAGCATGGGACTAAGCCGTGCTGGGCTTGTGGACAAGTTGGACATTTTACCAAATTCTGTCCTGAGCGGAAGGACAAGAAGAAGAACCAAGGCAATGTGCCCAACACCAAGGCACAGGTCAATGTTGTGACCAGCACCAGCAATGGGTTTGTTTCCTTTAACCCTGAACTAAATTTGATTTATCAACCCAATGAGTGGTTAGTTGATACATGTGCTAATGTGCACTGTTGTGCTGATCGCTCTGCCTTCCTTACTTATAAGGTAATTGAAGGCACTTCCGTAACCATGGGGAATCATTCTACAGCCAGAGTGTTAGGGATTGGACGAGTTGACTTGAGGTTGACCTTAGGGAAGGTCCTGTCACTGCATGAGGTGCATCATGTTCCAGCAGTCCGACGAAATTTGATTAGCGGGTCAAAATTAGCTCGTGCTGGTTATGACCTAAAATTCAAATGTAATAAAGTTGTATTGTTACATTTAGGAACCTTTATTGGAAAGGGTTACCTTAATGAAGGTTTATTTAAACTCAATGCTGAAAATATGACTATAAATAAAACTAGTGATATTGGTTGTTCTTATAACATTGAGTCTTATGATGTGTGACATGATAGATTAGAACATGTTAATTCTCAAACTATAAAAAGGATGATGAATCTTGACATGATTCCTAAGCATGCCATAAATGATAAGAAAAAATGTGAAGTTTGTGTGCAATATAAACAACCCCGTAAACCCTTCAAATCGGTTGATAGAAATTCTAACATTTTAGAATTAATTCATACTGACTGTTGTGAGTTTAACGATATAATAACGAGAGACCATGAAAAGTATTTCATTACCTTCATTGATGATTACTCTCGTTATTGCTATGTTTATTTGCTGAAAACTAAAGATGAAATTTAGATAAATTTATGATCTTCAAATCTGAAGCTGACAATCAAACAAACCAAACCATTAAGAGGATAAGGTCTGATAGGGGTGGAGAGTTCACCTCAAACCCATTTCAAAAATTCTGTCAAGATTCAGGTATAATTCATGAGATCACTGCTCTATATAGTCCTCAATCTAATGGTGTAGCAGAACGCAAAAATCGAACCCTTGAAGATATGATTAATTCCATGTTAGGCAGTTCTGGGTTACCCAACTTCTTATGGGGGGAGGCTCTATACACTGCTTGTCATGTGTTAAATAGAGTACCTATGAAGTCAAGGGATAAAAGCCCATATGAACTTTGGAAAGGTCAAAGGACAAGTTTGAAATATCTTAAAGTGTGAGGGTGCCTTGCAAAAGTACTAGTACCTGAACATCAAAGGAAAAAACTTGGTCCAAAGACTGTAGATGATGTCTTCTTGGGTTATGCTCAGAATAGTTCTGCATATAGGTTTCTGATTATTAAATCAGAAATTTCTGGAATAGATGTAAACACTATTGTAGAACTTCGTGATGTTACATTCTTTGAGGATATATTTCCTATGAAGACTAGAACACCTCAGTCTATTTCTAGTACTCCTACTAGAGATGGCTCTGCCTCCATAGAGGTCCCATTATCCTTAGTGGGTGTACCTTCCTCAAGTCACTCTAGATTAGATGAATCTAGTGAGTGTACAGAATTGAGAAGGAGCAAGAGGCAACGTGTGTCTAAGGATTTAGGCCAAGACTTTATCACCTATAATATAAAATGTGACCCTGTAACATATAGAGATGCTATGGCTTCTTCTGAAGCTAAGCACTGAAAAGAAGCTATTAAAAATGAAATGGACTCTATTATCTCTAATGCCACTTGGGAGTTAGTAGATTTGCCTCTTGGTTGCACCACCATTGAATGTAAATGGGTGTTTAAGAGGAAGTTAAAACCTGATGGGTCAGTAGATAAGTTCAAAGCCCACCTGGTTGCTAAGGGATTCAAACAGAAAGAAGGGATTGACTATTTTGACACTTATTCCCCTGTTACTAGAATTACTACAATCCGAGTATTGATAACACTGACATCCATATATCATCTTGAGGTTCATCAAATGGATGTCAAAACGACATTTCTTAATGGAGATCTTGAAGAAGAGATATATATGGATCAGCCAGAGGGATATGTAGTTTTTGGAAGTGAGAATAAAGTCTGTAAGTTAGTAAAATCTCTTTATGGTTTGAAACAAGCCCCAAAGCAATGTCACGAAAAATTTGATAGAGCTATGCTATCATTTGGCTTTGAAATTAATGGCTCTAATAAATGCGTATATACTAAAATGAAAGGTGATAAATGTATAATTTTATGTTTATATGTAGATGATATTTTACTTTTTGGATCTAACCTTTTAATTATTAACGAGACCAAGGCTCTCTTAAGTGGTAAGTTTTGTTGGGGCAATCAGCCCTGATATGATCTGGAGGATCATGAAGTTTTGATGTGTGCGGTCAATATGGTTAAGTTAGAGTTTATTGTTGGACTAATATGTGTAATGAGTGTGCAGGTGTACAGGTACACATAGACTTGGTTGATGTCTTCGAGTGAAGGGTAGCATGGAGGCAAGGTGGAGGCTTGCGTGTGCATCCGAGGGTCCATTGGATAGCAGTGACGATGAGCCGAGGGACGTAGACTTCGAGGCGTACGTGAAGGGTGGCATGGAGGAAAACTGGAGGTTTGCGTGCGCATCCGAGGGACGAGGGCCGAAGATGAAGAGGGCGTGAAGGCAACAGTCAAGACTGCTGAAGAGTCAACCGAGTTGTGAGGGTCTGAGTATGAGTGTTGTACTCAGGGGCTAAGCCAGGAGGGTTCTAGTGCGGAGAGACATGTACTCGGGAGTAAAACCCTAGGCTTAGGTGTGTACCAGTCGACTGGTCATGGGGCAGTCGACTGGTGTAGACTGGAACAGGCTGGCAGATTCGAACGTTGTACTGTAACGGTCAAATCTGAGTGGGACCAGTCGACTGCCATGGGGGCAGTCGACTGGTAGCGGCCTGAGATGACTCGAGCCCTATTTAAAGGAGCTTATTTCATGCTTTCACTTTTTGACGAAACTCGCTTGGGTAAAGTAAGTTAGTAGTCTTTTATGCCCAGATAGTGTCCAAGGTGTTGTGGCGAGGTTTCTCCACCCACAAGGAGCGACGAGGGCTAGCCGGAGGTTATTTGGGGATTGATCCACCGACGGATTCTTGGATTAGTCATCCGTCCGGGGTGGATACCAAGTAAATCGGTTTGTTAGCATTGTTCTCTATTGTTAGTTTATTTATATTCGTATTTCCGCTGCGCTAACAATTTTGTAGAGAAATTCGACAAATTGCTATTCACCCCCCTCTAGCAACGCTTTTCGATCTATCAATTGGTATTAGAGCAAAGGACTGCTCTCGATCGGACTAACCGCCGAGGGAGCACACGCTAGAGGAGAAGAAAATGGAAGACAAACGTGGGGACGACATCTACACTTCGCCGACTTACGACCATGAGGATTTCGGCTATTGGAAAGCAAGAATGGAAACGTGGTTCGGCATGGAGTGGGAGTGCTTAATGATGATAAACGAGCCCTTCGAAGTTCCAAAGGACAAGCATGGTAAGAAGCTTCGTCCTAGATATTGGACTCAAGAGCAACAAACTTATTCTAGGGCAAACGAGAAGGTAATTAGTGTATTATCTAATATTTTACCTAACAATATTTTGAGTGGTGTAGGGGCGTACCAAAATGCATATGACTTATGGAATAAAGTGAAAGAATATCATGAGAACCCTACACCAATTCAAAAGGTGGAAGAGGTCGGAGAAAGAATTTCTAGTGATCAAGAAGAAAAAGGATTATCAGCTTCTTCAAGTGAAGAGGAGAAATTAAGTGAAAGATCATCATCCACCTCAAGAGAAGAAGAAGAAATATCTACATCAAGGGTTGAGGGGGAGGAGAGACCCTCATTCCCACAAGAGCAAGAAAAGACTTTCACCTCCACTAAGGTAAAATTAAAAGAGCACATCACATGTTTTGGTTGCAACGAAAAGAGGCACTACAAGGACAAGTGCCCGAAAGGTAAAAAGGAGGTACACTCTGAACCCACTTCAATTCAATTAAGTGCTAACATGAAGTGTAGGAATGGAGAATCCCAAGAGAAGAAGAGGAGGATTTGATGCTTCACGTGTGGTGACCTAGGGCACTACCACACCAAGTGTCCAAGGAAGAAAAAGCTCAAGAAAATGGGACACTTGAGGAGATGGGAGAAGGAAGAAAGAAAGACGAGCACATATCAAGGGGGAGCTACAAAGGTAAGGGAGGTAATCCCTAGCTCTATTTATACTCAAAATGCTTGTATGAATGCCAGGAATGTAAATGATTGCTTGCCTAGATATAATTTTGGTTTTAAATATCATGATAGGAATAGAAATATTTTTGCACGCCAAAACACCAAAACTTCTATGTTTCATGACAAATCTAGGAATTCTAGGACTAAAGACCAAGGCATAAATCCAAAGAAAAGGAGATACATGACAAATTGAGCAGGTTTACCAGCTGTCCGGACAGAACACATTGGGATGCATTAGACAGAGTACTCAGATATCTAAAGGGTACTATATCCTTGGGCTTGTGCTATGGGAGGTTCCCTGCAGTCCTGGAGGGATATAGTGATGCCAGCTGGATAGCTGACACTGCTGAGTATAAAGGCGTTACTGTCTATGTTTTTACACTTGGAGGTGGTGCGGTTGCTTGGAGGTCTGTTAAATAGACGATCATATCCCGTTCTATATCTGAGGCAGAATTGTGTGCTTTGGATACCACAATAACTGAAGCTAATTGGCTTAAGGGTCTTCTTACTGAGATTCCCTTGATTATGAAGCCAATACCTCCTATCTCAGTGAACTGTGATAATCAAATAACAATAGCTCAGATTAGAAGCTCCAAGTATAACCATAAACAGAAGAGACATGTACGAATAAGATTGAAGTCTGTTCGTGAGCTAGTGTCTCTAGGAGTGGTGTCATTGGACTTTGTAAGTTCAAAAGACAATATTGCTTATCCACTCACAAAAGGACTTGATTCTGAGAAAATCAAGAGATCCAGTAAGGGAATAAGACTGAGGCCTATTCTGGTTTCATCTATAGCGGCAACCCAACCTATTTGATTGGAGATCCCAAGAAGTAGGTTCAATGTGGTATAAACAAGCTATAAGGGTGAACCGTTAGCATAAATTGATTGAGATATAATCTCAAAGTCTCTTCCCTGGATAGATGTTTTACTGCTAGTAAGGATGAGCTTAAGGCTCTTAATTAGTTTGAGGTCTTTATGACAGGATGCTTGCAGTACATCCTTAGAGAACTCACCTATGTAAGTATAACTGTGAGGCCGCAGTGTGGGGGTCTGGGCAACTCTCCTTAACACTATGAAACAAGATTCAGTGGCATGGCCTAAATGCACCAACCCAGAAGGATTCAACCGTCGCCTGTGATGAGTTGTTGCCAATTGATTTTCACATATTAAATGTTTAAGTTCAAGACTTAGTTTACTTCAAACCTGTGTGAATAAGATTGGTTTACTTAGATGAAAATTCAAACTGGAAGGTATTTTCACTGAAAGCTCATTACGACAAAGCCTCAGGACCTATTTTTTTTTCTATTTTACCAAAATAATTTGAAATTTGTGGGGGATTGTTGATTTTTGTTTTGAATTTCAAATATTTTGAAGGTGGTGGTGTATGTGTTTAGTCCCACATTGCTAAGCTAAGAGAGTTGGAAGACCTTATATATGAAGTCATTCCTACTATGCTTAGAAAGCTTAAGAGGATCTACACGCATGCACGGGTTGAGCCCAAACCAAGTGGTTTCAGGGGGTCTGGGCCAGAAATCCATAAACCGACCGCAACGCACGCGATTATCACGCGCAGGGGGGGTGCAAATGTTGGATCGAGAAAAACGATAGAAGAGGGGGTGAATATCATTAAAACTTTTTCGCATTAAGAAAAGAGTAAATGCAGCTGAAACAAATCAATCACACGAACACAAGTCTATTTTTTTACTTGGTTCGGAGTCGCGGTCGGTTCCTACTCCAAGGCACACGATCCTTAACCGTTTACTTTGGGTTATTCTATAATCGCGCAAAAGGTTTACAAGTTTGAGTACAAGAATATTTCAGTAAATGAAAATAACTACACTTTTCGTTACCGACGCCCGATGTGGATCGTATTGTGGAGCAGAGGGTCGGCGGCGGCTCTGGAATCTCGAAGTCGGAGTTTGCCGGGGCATAGCGCTTGAACGAAAAGCTTTGGAGCGTTAGAAAGCAATTGTGTTGAAGTCTTGGAGTTGAGCACCCTTTTATAGTGCTCCTGGGGGCGCCTGACACGTGCCTTCAGCTGTGAGAACCTTCATCCGCAGCTCGGTCATTGCTTATCCCCTCCGATTCGGCCCCTGGTCTGACAGGGGCGCCCGGGACCTCCTGGGCGCCTAGGTTGACCTGATTCAATGGCTTCATGGCAGATTTGCTTCGATGGTTTGTTTGGCTTTGACATTGGGCGCCCGGGACCTCCGGGGCGCCTAACCCAGTGTGGTTTCGAAGCGTTCTTGCTTACTTGCTGTTTTGGCTTTGACCTTGGGCGCCCGGGACCTCCCGGGCGCCTAGCCCAATTGCCTGCCCCTTTCCATTGGGGCGTTCTGAGCTGCAGCAGCACATTCCTTCGGTCCCTGCAACCAAGGTTAGTTCCAAAACATACAAAGCAAGAATATTAGTCAATATTTACAGTCGTAGCTGTCTTGGTGCTGACTTCGGGTCTCCCAAATGGAACCCTAGGTCGAACCGACGCCTGTTGTTCCCTCGACGAGGAACGCGTCCTCACCTACTCCTCTCAGGAGAGTTTACCTTTTGCCAACCGGCTCCTCCAGTTGGACTTTTGCCCAATCCCTCTGACCAGGTCTTCGTGCACAGCCCCTTGCCAGGACTTCGTGCCCAGTTCTCGACCAGGACTTCTTTGCCCGACTTCCGGTCAGGTCTTCTTGCCCAGTCCTTGACCAGGACTTCTTTGCCCAACCCTTTGACAAGACTTCTTGCCTAGTGCACCTAGGACTTCTTCCTGCACACTTAGTGAACAAGTTAGAACACAATAACATCTTAACATCTGAACCCTTTGTCATTGTCAAAACTTAGGTTTGACTTGGGTGCTGCCTGCACCAACAGCAAATCCCCAACCCGTGGGCCTCACGCTTGCGGGCGGCCCGGTTCGTTTTTACAGATTTCGGTTTGGTTCCTAAACCAATTTGGTTTATTTTTATTTTTATTCCTTTTTTGTTGAGGAATCAAGCAAGCGCGCATGACGCGCCATTCCTCAGCGTCGCACGGCGTGACGCCTCACGTGGGCGCGACTCCTCTGCGCGAAGAGGCATTCTATTGCCTCTTCGGATCTATAAAAGGGGAATAGAATGCAAAATTTTACTGACTTACTGCATCTGCTCCTTTCTCATTTTTTTCTTCTCTCTGAGCGAATCTTTTTTCTTCGCTTTCTTCCAGTTTTGCGGGTCTTGAGGCTCCTTCTTGTGCGATCAGAGGTTGTGTCCGAAGGCAGCGGTCGTCTTGGAGTGCACCTACGAACGTCGCGTGGTTGTCTAATCTTGGGAGGGTGTTGCCGGAAGCCTTTGTACCGTAGGGCGACAATCAATTCTCTAAGGGCAGTCGACACGCCGACGCTTCAACCGGATAACTATTCCTAACTCTGCTCTTTTCTTATCAGACTGATGTATCTATATTTTACTGTCTGCTTTAGTGCATATTCCTGCTGATTATGCTAACTACAGGAGTGAGGGAGATCAGCGCCGGCTTCAATCAAGATGGGAGAAGAAGAAGGAATCAGTGGAGAAGCCTCAGTGTGTTGTCGATCGGGAGAGGAGGTTCGCGAGGAGTTGGCACGAACGATAAAGGGAGAAGAAGATTTTCGCCAGAAGGGGATGCGACAATGAATTTTTGTAAGCGGAGGAACTTTTGCAATTTAGCCCTCCAAATCTAGTTAATTCAAATCCTACCCTTAATTTAGGGTTTTGCGTGTTTAAGTCCTCGAATTTTTCAATATTTAACACGTCGTGGTGTAGAAGTGGCACATAAGATGTATAACCAATTGTCGTTATACAATAATCGATGGACTATTTGCTTTGTTTCAATAACTTTTTCCTATATCTTCTCCACTCTTGGTACTTAGTCAAATCTATACTATTGTCAAAACAAGAATTACTAAGAGGCTAGGAATATTTTGCATAGAGGGTTATATATCCATGCTAAAGATGATTGACCCAAAAAAATCATTTTTATGCTGAATATATTTATTATATTGTCGCCTACACTTAACCAAGATTCTATCTTTGTCCTTGCATTCTAATCCTTGTACCACAAGTTACGGACGTGACTCAGCGAAGCACCGTGAGTTATCAACATGACTCGGTTAAGCAAACCATATGGGAATCTATGTGACCTGCATATTGACCTTGACTGTGTCCATATTGACTATACGCCATTGGCATACTAAGCCAATATAATGTCCTGAGTGTATTTGAATATGGAAAGTCCATGCTCTCAATCTCGTGAAAAATCACTTTTCTTTGTGCTTTGAGTTTTGTTGTTTGGTAAATTTGTAGTAAATTATGGTAAAAAATGAATTGAAATGGCCAAGAAAGATCGGAAGTAACGAGAAAGATAGGACGTAACAAGGAGACTTTTTTTCGACTTTTTACCAAAGGGAGTACCCAAGATTTGGTAATTATCAAAACCAGTACCATGCTTTCTTTTTTTACCAAAGGGCGCATCCCATATAGTGAACTTCCTATTATACCCATCACGCCAAGTGATGCCTTTCTCGATTCACATTTTTGAAAGTTCTGAACCACTTTAAGTAGTAAAATATTATTTTGTGGTTCGTATGGAGATGGAGTCAATTTTTTTCAGCCTATATATATATTTATACCTTGCACAAGTCGATTCATCACGAAGGTACATATATATTTCCACCTTGCACAATTCGAGTCATCACCAAGGCACCTGAGGAAGATAGGTGTTGAAGGAGAAAAAGCAAGCAACAGTTTGGTAACAAATAGAAATAGTCATGTACGCATGATTTTCATCTTTGATACGGTATCAGACCAAGTTTTATGGATGATAAACTCTTTTTACTATTTTTATGTTTGGAGAAGGACTCTAAGGGTGTCATGCATTACATAATTGCCCTAGGAGGGACTAAAATCAAATGATAGGAGGACCTGAAATAAAAGAACTTCGGGCCCTAGGAGATCCTGAATAAAACGATTTTAGGCCCTACGAGGGTCTGAAATTAAAGGATTTCAGGCCTTGGGAGTGCATGAAATCAAAAGATTCAATCCCTATAAGGGCCTGAAATCGTTTGAATTCAGGCCCTGGGAGGGCCTGAAATAAAAGGAATTCAGGTCCTGGGAGGGACTGAAATCAAAAGATTTCAGGCCCTCCCAGGGCCTGAAATCAAAATATTTCAGGTCATTGATTATGATTTTCAAAGTTTGCTAAATGTAATTGTAATTTATTTTTTAGGGATGATAATGTTGTTGACGAAATTCTCTCTGAGATATGGAATACTCTTGATGATAATGCAGTCAGGGGAATGGAGCAGAAATAACCAGTAATAATATTCCATTATCTTCCCAGTATGGTGATAATAGAATTACAAGGAATTTGACAATTGATCTAAATGAAGAAGCAACTAATCTAGAAGATGAGGGTCTGAATTCTTCTACAAGAGTTGTTGAATTCTTTGAGCCAACCTGGAGTGGGGAGGTAGAAATTGAAATCCGAAATGCAGATGAATTACAACCCAGTACAAGTGTACTAGAATTCCAAGCGGATGATATGCAGATTGAGCAATATGAATTCCCCCTAGATCAGTACAGTGACTTAGAGGAGGAGTTTCCATTAGCTGAAGATCCTTATATTTTGAATTCTCAATTTCTTGCTGGACCAATTGGAGAGGTAGAGGTAAGAGATGAACATGAATTTTTTTGTGGGGCAGATATTTCCATCTAGAGAAGAATTCAAGAATGCACTTGTCAAACATGTCATGGTTAAGCATATGAGATATAACCCAGTTGACACTAGAAAAAATAGAGTTAAAGCAGTGTGCTTCAACCAACTATGTACATGGAGAGTAGTAGCAAGGGGGGAAGTAGAGTTTACTGTTACAAAATATGTAAAGGAACACCAATGTGGAATTGTTAGGGAAATGCTGATCATCATGCATGCTCTTCATCATTTGTTGCTTCTTTTGTTGAAGAGCAATTTTTCATAATGAACAATACAAACCAAGTATGATTATATCAGATATTAAAGCTAGATTTGGAATACCATATCATACAGGAAAGCATACATAGCTAGGGAGAAAGCATTGAAAAAGGTTGTCGGAGATTATGATGAGGAATATAGAGATCTTCCACAATATCTGCGTGAGTTAAGAGCTAGAGATCCTGAAACGTATGTTGCACTATGTAGGAATGGTGACAATCAGTTCCAGCGGTGTTTTTGGGGTTTTGGTGTTTGCCGAAGGGTGTTCAGGTCTTATTTGTGTAGACTTATCGGAAATAATGCCACACACCTAAGAGGAAAGTATCCGGGTGTATTGTTGATTGCTACGACGATTGATGGTAATGACAATGTTCTCCCAGTTGCCTTTGCAATAGCTGAAGTTGAATGTGGCTCTGCATGTGAGTGGTTTTTGGAGCATACAAAGAGGTACTTTGTTGTCGATGATCACACAATCACCATAATATCTGATAAACATTGGGGCATTATATTAGTAGTTAGAAAAGTCTACACAAATGCACATCATGCTTTTTGTTGCCACCATATGTCTTGTAATATGGTAATTGATATTGGAAGTAAGGCTGCTTTAGGTTTGTTTTGGGCAATAGCACGAGCCAACACAACACTCCAATATTATATGATAATGCAGACAATGCTTGAAAAACATCCAAATGCCCATAAGTGGCTTTAGAACATTGACCATAAAAGGTGGGCAAATGGACACTTTACTGGGAGAAGGTACAGAATGCTTACCATGAATTATGTGGAGAGTTTAAATGTTTTGTTCAAGTCCACACGTGAGCTTCCCATAAACAGGTTAATTGATACTACCAGAAGAAAAGTAGCTCAATGGTTCGTTAACCGTAGAGAGGAAGTCTCCAAATGGCATGTTGTTTTGACACCTCATGCTACAAAAGAAATAGATTCAAGGAGAGAGAAAGCTAGAGCTTATAAGGTTCACCGTTACTCTAAATCAGAAATGGAAGTAGAAACATGGGGCATTTCATACATTGTTGATTTGGAAAATTTTTTTTTGTCATTGTGGGGAGTTTCAAATTTCAGGACTCCCTTGCTCACATGTTATTGCCGTAATCATTCACAGGAACATGGATACACTGCCATATTGTGAGCATTATTTTTATTCAGAAACTTGAAAGTGGATTTACATGGATCATAATTTCCCTTGTAGAAGCAAGCAGTTTTGGCCTATGGGCATAAACGACATTATAGTTCTCAATCCTCGTAGCCTTGTGCAGCCTGGTAGACGAAAGAAGGCACGGATTGAGTCCAGACACAATGACAAGGTGAAACTAAAATGCAGCCGATGCAAACAACTTGGCCATATTAGAAGGACATGTAGAATGCCGCCAGTACCAAGGTCTTGAGTTAATTGGTATATGTATTGCAGGAATATTCTGATTGAAGTGTATATTTTATAAAGAGGAGAAATGAATGTATATATTTTGTATATTGTACATCCATAGTATTGTCAAATTACTAGTTGTTGTTAATGTTGTCACTTGAGAAGTATTTCAATATTATGATACATATCAATGCCTTGTGTAATTCAATGTAAGCAGAAAAGATCAGTCCTCTAATTTCTGAACCCACAAGATTGTTATTTCAGGTCTTGAAGTCCTAAAGTCCTCTGTTTTTTGAATATCTGTCATTTGATCCCCTCTGATTTCTGATTTGTTGATTCATTGTTCTGTGCCAACTGATTTGTTGATTCTTGAAGTCCTGAAGTCCTGTGTTTTCTGAATATCTGTCATTACGACTACGTTTGGAAACCAAAAATACCATCTGGTAGCTAAACTCTAACTACTGATAATGAGTTTTGAAAAATTCAAATATCCTAGGTCCATCAAAAAAGTCTCCTTGTGTGACAAATTCTCAAAATATGAGCTCATGATGTGCATGGAATCCAATTATTAAATTGTTGTCAGAACATGTACAATTATATAAAAGATTGCCGTATAAGTATTTAATCATACTTGTAAGCAGGTTTTATTAAATTTTTTGCAATCTGATTTCAGACCCACGTTAGGCTTGAACCAGAGGCTTTCAGGCCCAACGTGGGCATAAAATGAGATTATTTCAAACCCAGCGTGGGCCTGAAATGAGATTAATTCAAGCCCACGCTGGGCCTGAATTGAGATTATTTCAGGCCCACGCTGGGCCTGAATTGAGATTATTTCAGGCCCACGTTGGGCCTGAAATGAGATTATTTCAGGCCCAGCGTGGGCCTGAATCAGTTTGTTTCAGGCCCTGAGTGGGCCTGAAATTAGATTGTTTCAAATGATTACAGCAAAAGCAAGGTTCAATATTACTGATGGTATCGACAACAATTATAGATTATACCTTATATATTACACAAAAACAAGGATCGAAAGCAATGTTTCATTGATTTCAAAAGGATTACATACATTGTACAAATATACAATGTTTGGATTTCTCTTACATATGCATTGTATGAACAAAAGCAATATTTACAAATTTATCTTCCAGAACTTGTCTCTCATTATTTTATATCCCGCCTAAAATTGATAAGCTTTCATTTACTTTCGGCTAAACTCTGTAGATCTTTGAAAGACCAGACTTTCAGCATACCGCATAATGAAAAAAAAGCATAATCTAACCTGAAAAAACCAATATTGTCATTGTTCTCATCTTATAAATCCAACCATGAAATCAATTGTTATGTTTAACAAAAAAAAACATCATCTTACGATCTGCTTTGGGTGGGTCCTTGTACTACAATTTTATTAAAGTCTCTCCCCGATATGGAAGGCAATCCTTTATTTCATATCTTGTAATATGACCAGTTCAAATTTTTGAAAAATGCCACCTACACAGATATTACATTAGTGACAATTATATTGCATTGAAACTTTTTGTAGAGCTATATATATGAAATACAAAACTTACAGTTTTTTCAAATTTGGCAGTGTACCCTTCTGTAGCGCCGAGAGAATTATAATGATGGATGCTATCTTCCTCGAGGTCAATAATCATTAGATGTCAATGATCATCTGTATTATTTAGAGGACAAATGATATATCTAATTGGCTTATCTGTATCTGTAGCAATTGATTGTTCGAATGCTGCAGCATGAATCACCTCGAACAGTTCCTATGTTTATTAAAAAGGAAGTGTTAGTCGACTAAATCCTAGAAATAAACAACAAAATAACATGCTAATTGACTTACATCTAACCCCACCCCACAGAATATATGGAGGGTTGGTATGATGAGTTACAGGATTTTGCTTAATTTACAAGAATTGTCCAGTATGTATTTATGCAATCCCCGGTGGTGTAGTCATTCCAATCAAATATTGTCAAAAATGATTGCATATCTAATGAAAATGTCCCATTGGACCATACTGATTATTCTGATACCTACATGAACATAATATAAGCAACATAATAAGAAGGTGAATGAATAAATTTTATTAATGAATGAGAATAATCATAATTATTTTACAAATTCATGCAATCGCAATAACAACTAACTCACTTTAATTTACTAAGCTTTAATAAGGTTTCAACAATCTCTGCATCTTTATTCTTCTTAAAAAATGCCCTGACATTCTTCAAGATTTTGCTTTTCACCTTTTGAATTTCTTTTGCTTTAGCTGCCTGTTATTCAGATATGTTTGTTTGGGTTGAGGTCGCAGATGTTGTTGTTTGCGTTGTAGTTTGTGACATTAAT
Organism: Boesenbergia rotunda; assembly: GCA_024364735.1. Taxonomy (NCBI): domain Eukaryota; kingdom Viridiplantae; phylum Streptophyta; class Magnoliopsida; order Zingiberales; family Zingiberaceae; genus Boesenbergia; species Boesenbergia rotunda. The sequence continues at coordinate 141,018 of JAGFNQ010004003.1, read as the reverse complement.
GGGGCAGGAGCCTCCTCATCTTGATCTTGATCTTCATCCTCATCCTCATCCTCTTTCTCATCCTGAGCAACTTCTTTGCCCTTGCCTTTGGCCTCATGGGCTGGTCTGACCTGAGTTATTTTCCTTTATTTGGGAAGTGGCTCAGGTTCATCTGACCCTTTGCTTTCCAATTGTTTATGTAGCTTCATGATTCTCTGGTTAGACTGGAGTATGATCGTTTCTCTTACAGCTGCCATTTTTTTGTAGTGATCATCTTGTTGTTTAAGCTGGGAATCTTTGTCACCAATTATTGCATCCTTTTCAGTAATGATTTCATCTTTTTGTTTAAGCCGGGACTTCTTCTCCGCAATTATTGTTTCCTTCTGAGCAATAATTTGATCCTTGTCACTGATGGCTCTTGCCCTGTCAATTTTAACATCCTCCAAACATTTAAGTGATATGGTTAATTGTTGTTGTATGGTATCAATTTGTTCTTGCTTTTCTATACATAGATTGCAGCCTTCAAGTTCTAAGGCCTGTAGCCTTCCTTCTGCTGCCTGGCTTCCTTCTGGTGCCTGCTGTAATACCTCACAGTGTATCTCAAGTGGTTGAGTTGGAGGAGAGTAGTGAGGTACCAAATCAAGCTCTGACTCAACCAGAATTAAATCAACAATAATTTTATTTGTGGCCACACGGTCTACCCTCCTCTTGATACTCTCAACATAGCCTTTAGGCCAAGTCCAGCGAAGTATTCTTGGCAATCTATGAGGATGTTCTGGAGCAGCAATACTAATATGTTCACTCAGCCATACCTGCAACATGATTATATTCTATAATTAATGTCCATCATATCATATATGAGCAGGTATATGTACTCTAACTTACATCCAAAATATTTGGAAATCCCTTAAGCAAGGGAGCCTTGCCCGGTTGGGCTGAATCACCTACATTTGTTCTATGCCTCAGTGTAACCTCCTTCCCAATAGAATCCAACTGAGGAGCCATGAAATTGTAGACGACATTGCACCGATTATAGGTTAGTTGTCAAAATCATCTACGCAATCAATTAGTGACAGGGCAGGAATGGCAAGTATGCTGCTAGTACCACAAAATAAAACTGTAGAAAAAAATAGAGTATATACAACTGACAGTAGAGCTTGTCATTGGATGTAGATTTCATTATCAGTTTCTCCAAATATTTGGCAAAACAACTTGACTCTTCAAAATACTGCTTGTACTGTGGGTTGGAGGCCTCGTTCAAATCAAGTTGGACTATCTCTCCATTATCAAGTAGCCCTAGAATAAGTGATATATCAACCTTTGTGAATTTCAGATTTTTCCCATGGAATATAAAGCTCTGTTCTTCTTCATCCCAATTATCGAACATATTCTGAACCTGCAGTCTTACACATGAAGTATTAGGGAGGTCCAGGACCCAAGAAAAGGGTGTATCTCGAAGCAGCTATTCTTGTGCTGGTGTGGGTGGAACTGAACCAATAAAATTTTGGAAATGACAAAGGCTACTTTTCCAGTTCATTCGTTTAGTTCGACCTCTATTGACAAAACTTGTATAGTTGCTAAACAATTTCCTTTTTCCTTGTGTCAACTCTTTTTTTTTACTTCCACCATGGCCTTGCTGTTTCTTCGATTTTTTGGAAGCTGGTTGCTTTGAAGATGATCTTTGGAGCCATCCCGAACTTAGCAACCATCAAACAAAAATTATTTGACACAAACAAATATAACACTTAGATTTCGTTTATAAAGAGCCTCCTCATATTCGGTCAGTGAGTTAAGACTATCGCTAACCCTAAGTCAAAAGCAAAAACTAAAATGAAAAACTAAATGTGAGGGTACGTACATTTCCACTAGTCCGATGAGGAGGACATCGCCCACACGACTCCAATTGACGAAAGCACAGTAGAACGTCAAAATGCCAAGAAAACAGGAGCTACAAGACGATTGCTTACGACTAGGATCCCGAGCACGCTTTAAACCTCCATCACTGCTGGGCCTGATATAATAGGATTTCAGGCCCAACGCCGCCCTTATTTTCTATATGTATTATTTATTAATTTGAGTTATATTTATTTGTATTTGAAATATATAACATTTACATAACATTTATTTTTATAACTCAACGATATAACATCTGTATTTTTCCTTGGTCATACATTACTCTGATTTATTTATAATTTTATTGAATTTGTATTTATATGTATAATTGAAGTTTGTGAAATAAACATATTTAAGAACCACCGTGGGCCTAAAATCAGAGATATTCAGGCCCACCCTAGGCCTGAAATCAGAGATATTTAGGCCCACCATGGGCCTAAAATAACAGATATTCAGGCCCAGCGTGGGCCTGAATTCCTCAGATTTCAGGCCCACCATAGGCTTGAAATGTGAAATATTCAGGCCCAATGTCGACTGAAAGCTGTTTTCCAGTTTTAAACATTAAAATCATTATTTTTCTCCTTGATTTTTTATATTTTATATTTGTAGGGGTAATCTTTTAAAAAATTGTACAAGTTTAAATATGTTGCAAAAGGATACTCTGTAGCTCTATCAGTGGGTTTCCACCCAAACCCACTAATGGACCTAGGAAATTTAGATTTCTGAAAACCCTATACCAATAGTTAGAGTAGAGCTAGGAGATGACGTTTTTGGTGTCCAACCCTCTAATTTTACTACATTATGTTGCAAAAGGATACTCTGTAGGTCCATCAGTAGGTTTCCACCCAAACCCACTGATGGACCTATGCAATTTGGATTTCTGAAAACCCTATACCAATAGTTAGAGTAGAGCTAGGAGATGGTGTTTTTGGTGTCCAACCCTCTAATTTTACTACATTATGTTGCAAAAGGATACTCTGTAGGTCTATCAGTGGGTTTCTACCTAAATCCACTGATGGACCTAGGATATTTGGATTTCTGAAAACCCTATACCAATAGTTAGAGTAGAGCTAGGAGATGGTATTTTTGGTGTCCAACCCTCTAATTTTACTACATTATGTTGCAGAAGGATACTCTGTAGGTCTATCAGTGGGATTCCACCCAAACCCACTGATGGACCTAGGATATTTGGATTTCTGAAAACCCTATACCAATAGTTAGAGTAGAGCTAAGAGAGGATATTTTTGGTGTCCAACCCTCTAATTTTACTACATTATATTGCAAAAGGATACTCTATAGGTCTGTCAGTGAGTTTCAACCCAAACCCACTAATAGACCTAGGATATTTGGATTTTTGAAAATCCTATACCAATAGTTAGAGTAGAGCTAGGAGATGGTATTTTTAGTGTCCAACCATATATTTTTACTACATTATGTTGCAAAAGGATACTCTGTAGGTGTATCAGTGGGTTTCCACCCAAACCTACTGATGGACCTAAGATATTTGGATTTCTGAAAACCCTATACTAATAGTTAGAGTAGAGCTAGGAGATGGTATTTTTGGTGTCCAACCCTCTAATTTTACTACATTATGTTGCAAAAGGATACTCTGTAGGTCTATCAGTGGGTTTCCACCCAAACCCACTGATGGACCTAGGATATTTGGATTTCTGAAAACCCTATACCAATAGTTAGAGTAGAGCTAGGAGATGGTATTTTTGGTGTCCAACCCTGTAATTTTACTACATTATGTTGCAAAAGGATACTCTGTAGGTCTATCAGTGGGTTTCCACCCAAACCCACTGATAGACCTAGGATATTTGGATTTCTGAAAACCCTATACCAATAGTTAGAGTAGAGCTAGGAGAGGGTATTTTTGGTGTCCAACCCTCTAATTTTACTACATTATGTTGCAAAAGGATATTATGTAGGTCTATCAGTGGGTTTCTACCCAAACCCACTGATGGACCTAAGATATTTGGATTTTTGAAAACCCTATACTAATAGTTAGAGTAAAGCTAGGAGATGGTGTTTTTGGTGCCCAACCCTGTAATTTTACTATATTATGTTGCAAAGGGATACTCTGTAGGTTTATTAGTGGGTTTCTACCCAAACCCACTGATGGACCTAAGATATTTGGATTTTTGAAAACCCTATACTAATAGTTAGAGTAAAGCTAGGAGATGGTGTTTTTGGTGCCCAACCCTGTAATTTTACTACATTATGTTGCAAAGGGATACTCTATAGGTTTATTAGTGGGTTTCCACCGAAACCCACTGATGGACCTAGGATATTTAGATTTTTGAAAACCCTATACCAATAGCTAGAGTAGAGCTAGGAGATGGTGTTTTTGGTGTCCAACCCTGTAATTTACTACATTATGTTGCAAAAGAATACTCTGTAGGTCTATCAGTGAGTTTCCACCCAAACCCACTGATGGACCTATGAAATTTGGATTTCTGAAAACTCTATACCAATAGTTAGAGTAGAGCTAGGAGAGGGTATTTTTGGTGTCCAAACTTCTATGATTATCAGAGGGTCTTTCATACCTGTTCAGGCCCAAAGTGGGTCTGATAACAAGTTATTTTAGGCCCTAGTTGGGCCTGAAATAAAGATATTTCAGGCCCACCTTGGGCCTGAAATCAAGTGAATTCAGGCCCACGGTGGGCCTGAAATCAAGTGATTTTAGGCCCTGCAAGGGCCTTTAGGCCCTGCAAGGGCCTGAAATCAAGTGAATTCAGGCCCAGCGTGGGCCGGAAACCACTTGATTTCGGGCCCACCGTGGGCCTGAATTTAAGTTATTTCAGCCCCTACTTGGATTGCAGATTTTATCCGTAATTTAAAATAATTTTTAATTATATATTATATTGATTTATATAATAAAATTTAATATATAGCTACAAGATATGACCAAATCCTCTCATTTTATTTAAATCGTCTAATTTTATCAACACAGTCTTACAGTTTATTAAACTTAAAACAAGTTTATTGAATTGTATCGTAGACAAAATATGGATACTACCTAAATACAAAATGCATACAAATTTAGGTTTCTTGCACATCATCAAGTCATATTTTCAGTTTTTATTGCAATACGAGTGTTGTAACTCCATCCTCGAGATCACTAGTTAGAGTTAATCAAAGAGATGTTATTTCTGGTGTCCAACCTTAGTTCCAATCATTATCATTTATGTTATCTTACCGTATCAGTTGGTACACAACATTGCAGCAACTGGAGGTAAAACAACATCACACAATTGTTTTGTTTTTCTTGACAATTAATTATATTCGTATGACAACATCTACATAATCAGAATTTTCCATACAAATAGAGCTACAAATGGAGCTCAATCAATAGCAAAGGATTTCTTTTACAAGAATACATCGATATTTACTCTCATGTTTTACAAAACATGTCCCTTAGAATATTAACTGTCAGATCAAATCTCATTTTCCTCATGTCTCCTTGTTTGAAATCCATCTTCTCATCATATAGGAGTCATCGAACGTATTGCATCACAAAAAAGGCACAATCTACGCTGAAAATAACAATAGAGTATTTTTTATTTCAATATGTGGGTATATAAAATACTTTCATATTTTTAAACTCGTCCCCATTTACTTACCTATGTTTTTGTTGGGGACATTTTTGACTGACGAAGGGTCAATTGTCCAAGGGATGATGCCTTTGTAGATATGGATGAATAGTCGTAAGTTCCTCGTGACTATATTGTTTAAGTTCTTTTACCTGTAAAATATATCATGATTTTAATAATCACCATGAATGATGTTTTAGATAAACTGATTAACATATATATGAATAAAGGTTGCTCACCGCTGAGTCAAAATCATTCTTATATTTACGACCACTAGCAAGAGAATTTAAATGATTGAAAGTCATGACTTTTGTATCCACCGCCAACAAGCAAAAGTGTGTATTATCACTGCACAAAGGTATTAAAATATATCTAAACCCTTGTTCTATCATATCAATCTTCATCACTTGTTGCAGGGAAAACTTTCTTGACGATCTTATTGATGCCTTAAAAAATGCATACAAAAAAATTATTAATAGCCAAATCATAATATTAGGTCTTCTACAATCTATCTTGTAAATTCATTTACATCACTTACTGTAAAGAAGGTTGAACAATATATTGACTTGTTGTATGACCTACCACATGCGGATGCTGCCCTAAATAGAATTTTATAAAAGGCATCAATTACCTCGCCTTTTGTAAAAACCTCTCCATTGAGGATTTGTAAGAATGAATGCAAATTCAAAGCAAAGGGTGCATCCTCTCAAATAAATTCAGATGTCAACCTGCCAAGTCAATTGATAAGATTATATATTAAAGAACAAGATATATTAACTAAACTATGTTTCGTAACTTACTTTAGGTTCTCCAATTTATTTATTAGGTAGGTCACTTCTTTATCTTGATTTTTCTTCTTTGAATTCATAAAATGCTTCTTCACAAACTACATCGATACATTTTCAAAAAAGTAATTAATGACCAAATTCAATAAAAATTGAGGTATTTTATATGAAAGTAAATCACATACATCAATGTCTTGTTGCCTCATTTTGTATAGTTCGGAGGTCCTTCTTGTTTCCTCCTCTGTGTCTTCTTCAGACATGACTTCCATTAGAGTTATCGTTTCTCTTACTTCATCCATATCCTCCTCAGTAATTTTCCTTTTTCCCTTGTCCATGACATTTGATATTTCTTTCTTGCTCCGCTTCCCCTTTGGTAATAGCTGGTGTCATACTGGACTATCAATTGGAGTATCCCTATAATCATACCGAGTTCGGTCACGTCCTCTCCTTGTTCTACAATATTCTGGATCAGAAAGATGATCGACTACAGGGTAGCTTTCTTGAGCTCTCATGCCCTTTATTTCAATTATTGAAAGTAATTTCTTAACCCTTTCATTCAAACAAATATTCTCCTCTGTTAGCTCCTTGATTTGCTTGTCTTTAAGAATGCATTCACCACATAGCCTTACATCTTCTGTGTCATCTCCTTGCGATGACTCCATTGGCTATGGAATGTCATCACCGATATCAAGGATCTCAAACAAATTGTTCTCATGTAGGTTAGGAATAATTTCAACAATGACCTGTCAATTAACAAGTACACAAATGTTACTACTTCTATATCAAACTAACATAGATCACAGTTTAGAATAATTACCTCTTCCAGCGACAGTCGGTCGACAAGGGCCCTCACCCGACTAATATGCGAAGGAATATTCCTCCACTTATTTATTCGGGGTCCTTCAACATTGTATGATTTTTGAATTGGTACATGCTCCAAAAATCATGCCTACACCAAGTTTTCCAGCCAAATATATTAATGACAGCAAAATATTATAAACTTTAATAAGAAAATTCTACTCACTACAAAAATCCCAGCAAACCCCTTTAGGTAAGGGAGGTTGGTGCTGATCTGTGATCCCTGAGTTGATGAAAATAAGTTCCCAATCTTAGGTAATTGTGGAGACAAAAATTGATGGATAGCTTCCACCCAGTTGAATCTATCAAGATTCTCATAATCATCTACTATATCTACAAGACCTAGAGGGACCTTATATGTACTAGACGAAAATAAAACACAAACAAATATATACAAAATATAGAATTTACAGAATAATAAAACATCATCCTCTGATTCAATACTTTTTGAATAATATTTAAGTAACTCCTCAATTCTTGTTCTGGTAGGTTTTTTTTTTGAAAAGTAAGTAAGATAGAGGTCACCCGATGCTTTAGTTGAATTAATAGGGACCGAAACACTACGGTCCACTATACCCAATAACAAAGCAACTTCTCGTCTGGTGAACGCAATCGGTACACCTGAAACATTTCAAATATTTAGTTATCATCAAGAATATATCTTTCAAACGATTTCACATTGGGCCTGAAATGATTTCATTTCAGGCCTGAAATGAAATGAGTGAAATGTATCAAAATTAAATCATTTTAGGTCATCTTTATCCCTGTTTTATCTTACTATAGATATTGTTTACAATTCATAACTTAAACTATTACCTGAGAATATAAAAACTTGCGAGGTTGAATCCCAACTTTCGAATATATTCACCAAAATTTCACGGATGTGCTACAATTCTTGTATGTCCAAGAAAACACTGAAGGGCGACTCTTTGATCTTCGCAATGTGTCGATCATTTAAAATTTGAAATGCTTCAAAAAAATATTTAAAGTGCCCTAAAACACTGCACCAATATAATTTTTTTTCCAAAGTCATCTGAAGCCTACAGTTTTTATACATTACAAATTGATTCAGCAAAAATAAGTTTAAATATGTGCATAAACTCTGTTGTTTTGACCTAAGACTATCGCTAACATACCTTGCTGGATAATGCCAAGGAAGAAGACGCTAAACCAGTCACAGACCTTTCTTCTGCCATTATAAAAAATATAAGCCTTACACAAACCCTAACCCCTACTTTGGATAGTGCCGAGCAGTCTGGACTTCAACGTTAACACTTACAGCCGCCTCTGGGACACACACAAGCACTTACGAGATTTCCCTAGGTTTTGGTTGGGAGGACGGATTCAGGGGATGAGCTCACGACGATAGCAAAATGTCCGCCACCTTCGACAATACAATTAACGTTTTTGTGCTGATAGATGAAAATTTTGACTCCAAGTCCATCTGAACCACAAAATAATATTCTACTCATAAAGTGGTTTGGAAGTCTCAATTTGTGAATCGAGAAAGGCATCACTTGGCAGGATGGGTATAATAGGAAGTTCACTATATGGGATGCGCCCTTTGGTAAAAAAGAAAGCATGGTACTGGTTTTGGTAATTACCAAATCTTGGGTACGCCCTTTGGTAAATTATTTTTAGCATTTATTTGACAGAAAAAAGAGATAATGATTAGGGTACATTTGGTTCAAGTTATCAGATATAACCTTAGTTATATGATTATCAAGTAATCACGTAATCAAGGTAATGGGGAATGAAACATAACCTAAAGTTGTTTGGTTTAATTTAGATAATCAAATAAAATTTTGTTTATTTGGAGGTAATAGTCTACGACATAATATAATATTTTATCATATTACCCTTTAGTTAAATTTAAGTATAATAATATTATATGCTTGTAAATTTAAAATAAAAAAGTAAGATGATATTATATACATATTCGTACCCTCGGTCGTCGCCCGTCGGCGGTGATCGTCGGCCGCCGACGATGGTCATCGGCTGTCGTTGCCGGTTGTCAGCCGCGAATAATGATCGGTCGCCGGCGGTGGTCGTCGACCGTCGTTGCCGATCATTGGCCGCGAATAATGGTCATCGGCCGTCGCCGGTGGTCGCCGGCTGCCGACCATCGACGGTGGTCGCTCGCCGTCATTGCTGGTAATCGCCCGCAAATAATGTCTCTTTTGTTATAGTAAATATTGGAGGATAATTTTGGAAAAAATAAGTTTCATAACTCCGGAATCAAGAAAAATCTTACTTTTCTAAGATTTTTTGATTCCGGGTTGTATACTCCTTTTGCTGACGTGTCGGACATCGATCATTACTTGGAAATCACTGATTATCTAAACCAAACAAGATTTTTTTTTGATAATCTTAGATGGATAATCAAGATTTATTATCAAGGATAAACCCCAATCAAATGCACCCTTAGTAAGGTTGTAAAAAGCGAGATTATCATTCGACGTGTACTCTTGCTGCAGGAGAAATGTCAATAGCGAATTGATTTTCTAGTCATTTCAACGATTAATATCTTAATCATTTCTGCAAAAGGTGATGTTTTGATTCTCAACGTCCCCCACACGATATGTGAAGTAAATAAAAAAATCGAGCACTCCACTATACAAGAGACTATTTTCATCAATTTCATATAAAAGAATAGACTCTTATCAATTTTTGTAAATCTATTATGTAGTGACCACCTCAATAATGCACATGGAGATGAATAAAAAATTTAACTTGCATATTTCACCTTAAAGGTCATAGGAGAGCGGAAAATGCCACTGAATCAAAATTTAAATTGCAAGTGATCAACAACCATCCATTCAAATCAGAAGCTGAAAGAGAGCTTGATTCATCTTTGCCTACCTTTCCCAAGTAACTGACTGTTTTCCTCCCTATTCTCCTCTCCTACCCTCTCTTTTTTTTTGGCAGGGCAGTAGAGTAGCGGCAAGACGAATGAAGGAAAAAATAATAAAACATTGATTGATTGAGAGAGAGAGAGAGAGAGAGAGAGAAATTGAGTTTAACCTCCCAAAAGTGATTGTAGAAGAACAGAAATTAGCTAGTACGCCAAGTCCAGAGGGAAAATCATAATGTTTTGCAGTTATTATGGTCATAGAAGATTATAACTCCTGTGTATATTTTCTCTAGGATCCACTAATTAATTGAAGAAGGATAACCTTGACGCAATGATAAATTTGCTACCATGTGATCTTGATGTTACAAATTTAAATCGCGAAAATAACCTCTAGCAAAAATATAATAAGGCTTCTACAATTGATTCCATGTGATCCAACCCTTCTTAGAACCCGTACCAATAGGAACTTCGTATGCCAAACTAATTAATTAATTAATTAATTGAAAATATAGTCATTTAATACTTTGTAATGGATCTAAAACGGCCTTGAACAACATTTTCAAAGCGAATGGTGAAACTCAAGATGGTTTGTTAAAATTAGCAGTAGCAACCGTCAATTAAGCAGTACCAACCGTTAACTAGCAAAATAGGCATAAATAATAATAATAATAATAATAAAACTCAACAAATTGACCAAGAGAAGAACTGCCATATATAGCATTCATGATATACCAAAAAGAAATAATGGACACCTTGCTACTTAGACCAGAGGTTACCCCACACTTCTTTGGTGCTGAGCCAATCAGATAACCAGTGGTAGCCGTACCATTCCCGAATCCAATCAGAACGTCATCGCAGTAAACACTCAGGATAGACCAACGGGTACTCCATCCAAATTTAAACCAGGAGAAAACCCTAACATCGAATCCTACTACACGCACACGGTCCGATTCGATCCCCCTCGCCACATCGGAGTTGACGTGCTCCCCGAGCGCCACCAATCGAACTCTGACAACGGTGGTTTCGCCCTTCCCTTGATCGAAAGGCGCGAGAGGGTATTCGGACAAGATGTCGGAGGCATATAGCACGCTGGCGGTGACTTGCTCGTAGTAGATGCGCATCTGACGGTTGGGGTTGTGGACGGTGAGGTTGAGGTCGAAGGAAGCGGATAACTGCTGCTGCTGTTGATCAGCGGAGGAGGAGAGGTTGAAGCCAGTGACGCAAGCGGAAGAGACGGCGAACTCGGGCATGCGGGGAGTGAAGACGATCAAGATGATGATGGAAGCGACGAGGAGCAAGAAGGCCACAAAGGTCATGAAGAGGAGGCCGCAAGGGAAGGTGGTGTTGTAGCGGGGAGGAGGAGTGTAGAAGGGGGCGGGGGAGGGGCGACGTTAGATCCGGAGGCGAGGGCGGGGGCGGTGACGACGGCAATCAGGGGATAGCCGGTGACTACGGCAGTCTGGGTCTTGCCGGCGGAGCAACTCATGGCAAAGCGCAAGTGACTCGAGAAATCCAACCGCGTAGCCGATTAAGCCATGCTTCAGTAAAACCTAATTTATACAAGAAAAAATATATATACAGAAGTTTTCTTCCGATTTAGAATTAAAGGAGAGGATAAATATGTTACCAGATTTAGTTGCGGGAATCCAATTGAACCAAATTCAATCCGGTTCTTTTGTGATAAGAGATGACAATTATTTGGATTCGGATCAGATTCTATTTATTTCGTCTCATATTTATTGGAGATGATAATTACTTTGTGATAATAGATCAAATATTCATCTCATTCTTTTATGATTAAAGATGATAATTATTCAGATTCAAATCAGATTCTACGTACCCCATATTTATTGTAGATGGAATATCATCCTCGTACCCAATTTATTAAAATATTATATATTTTATAAATTAATAATATTTTTTTCCATACGATTATCATCATTGTAAAAATGCATATTAAAATTAAAATCATATTAAAAATAATAAAAATTAAACATCTTTATAACCTACTATTAACATAAAAAAATAATTAATAAATTTAAAAAAAAATCTTTTATATATCTTAATGTTTAATTAAGAATCTAGATCATTAACTAACCAACTCTATTTGATAAAGTCCCAAATTAAATTACGTTAATATTTTTTTTTCTTTTTACATCGGAAATAATTTTAAAGTTTATTAATAATTTTAACTGTTTATTCATTAAATTCAAAAAATAAAATCACAAATCATAGAAACACAAATTCGAAAAATAAATTTATAAGTACAAATCATAAAAAGAAAATTTTAAATCTTAATCTAAAATTAAAATTTTAGAAAATAATTTATCAAATTAAAAAAAATTCAAATTTTAATTTAAAATTATATTTTAAAATTTCAAAATTAAAATTTTAAATTTTAACTAAATAAATTTTTATCTTAGAGTAAGATAAAATTTATGAATATTTATGCATTATATTATATACACAATGCGTGTGTACAATCACTAATATATATAATTTAATTGGATATTCGAGTTGGATATCGACATTCCCTTTATACATTTTCCATTCGAATTTGATATCAATTTTTCATCAGATTCGAAAAATAAATGGTATACAAATGAATGTCTTTAATAGCTCGGGCTATCCAGTCATGACTTTTAGGTTTCAACCGAAATCCTAGGTCAAACCGACGCCTACTGTTCTCTCTTATAGGGAGCATGTCCTCACCTACTCCTCTCAGGGGAGTTTACCTATTGTCAACCCCCGGTTGGACTTTTGTTTAGCCTCCTAGGACTCCGGAACTCACGACGTCCGATCCTTGATCTGTCTCAACTTTTGTCCGTCGTCCTTGCTTAACATAGCGCTGCTATATATATATATATATTATATATATATATATATATTATATATATATATATATATATATATATATATATATATATCACTGAATAGGCATAGGTTTATATAGCTCTTAAAGCCTTAAAAAAATTTTTAAAAAAATTAAAAAAAATAAAACTTAATTTCCTAAGATTAAGGAACATTAGAATTAACAATAATTAAGGAAATGGCTAATTAAACATAATAAATGAATAACAAATAAATATAAAACCCAAAAGATATGGATCCAAAACTCCCTCAGCCCATGTCGTGCTTGTTGGCATTTTGGGTTTAGTGATCCCTAGTTGTCATGTCGTATCCCTCCTGCATCAGTCATTCGGAGTTGAAGAAAACTCATCTTCGAGTTTAAGGTGGGTGTATCCAACTCCACAACACAAGGGCTTAGGTGTTTGATGTTAAAAGCATCAAAAGTTTTAAGTGATTAGGAAGGTGCAACCTGTAGGTATTATCGTTAATCTTTTATAGTACATCGAAAGGCCCAATCATCCGATCGTTGAGCTTGTATATATTCACCAATAGGGAAACAATCACGAGTTACGACAACCCAAGCCATATCACCAATGTTTAAAAGAAATCAACGTCAATGCCGATATACCTTAGTCTTGTACTCGGTATTGCTTTCCTGAATAGTGTGCATAACCTGCTCATGAATAACCCGAAGATGCTCGGCCATCTCCCTTGGGGTTAGTTTGTCCATGATGCATAATAAGGTCCAAATCCAGTACCTTGGATGGCGATGGGTTTCGTCCATAAACAAATTCGAAAGGGCTCAAACCAATGGTCCTTTTCCTTAATCGATTGTATGTAAATTCTGCTTGATGTAAAACTAGATCTCATTGCTTTGGTTTGGTTCCTACAAGACATCTCAAGAGATTTCCCAAGCTCTGGTTCACTATCTCAATTTGACCATTTGTCTAAGGGTGATAGGCGCTATTGAAGTTTAGCTTCATCCCTAGCTTTCCCCATAAACTTTTCCAAAATGACTAACAAATTTAGTATCATGATCTAAAGTAATGAGAAAAATCTTTTTGATTGTCATAGTACTCCTTCATTAGTAGGAAATAATTTCTCTAGATACATTTTGGTATACTTCATAAAACATAAGGATGAAACTTTAGAAATAATCATAAGATTTAGCAAAAGGGTTGAAAATGAGAAAAATCTCAAAATCAACCGAATTAGGAGTAATCATGGCGGAGAGTTTGAAAATTCAAACTTCTCTAGTTTTTGTCTTGAAAATGGGTACAAACATGAATTTTCTTGCCCTAGAACACCTTAACAAAATGGGATTGTAGAAAGAAAAAATTGAGCTTTGCAAGAAACTGCTAGAACTATGCTTAATGCTTATTCTTTACCTAAATATTTTTGGGCGGAAGCGGTAAATATCGCTTGTTATCTCCAAAATCGTGTTTTAATTCATCAATTTTTAGGAAAGACACCATTTGAATTATGGAATGGAAAAATTCCTAAAATTCACTATTATAAAGTATTTGGTTGCAAGGTCTATATTTTAAATACCAAAGATGATTTAAGAAAATTTGAGTCTAAGGCAAATGAAGACATTTTAGTTGGGTACTCATCTACTAGTAGAGGATATTGAGTATACAACAAAAAGACTCAAATGATTGAGGAGTCATCTAATGTTACATTTGATGAGTCTTCTAGCATTTACCCTAAGAAATCCTCCATTGACAAGGATATAGATGAAAGAAATCAAAACATTACCCAAGCAATTCAAAACTTACATTTAGGGGTATTGATCAAGGGGGAGGAAGAAGTACTTCGACTGATGAAAGAGGCAATGATCATCATGAAATTGATGAGCTCACAATCTCTAGGACTTTAAGACATTATCAAGATTATCCTATTGACCAAATAGTTGGAGATGTTACACAAGGAGTAAGGACTAGATCCTATTTTAGAGAACCTACTAGTCAAATTACTCTAATATAACAACTTGAATCAAAATCGATTGATGAAGCATTAATTGATACGGATTGGATCTTAGCAATGCAAGAAAAGTTGAACCAATTTGAGAGAAGTAAAGTATGAGAATTGGTCCCAAGACGCAATGATAGCACAATTGTCACAACAAAATGGGTCTTTAAGAACAAATTGGATGATCAAGGGAGAGTCACTAGAAATAAGGCTAGGTTAGTAGCTAGGGGTTTCAATCAAGTTGAGGGACTTGATTATGATGAAACTTATGCTCCCGTAGCTCGATTAGAGTCCATCCAGATCTTATTGGGATATGCCGCTCATATGGGCTTTAAACTTCATCAAATGGATATGAAATATGCATTTCTTAATAGATTTATTAAGGAAGAAATTTATGTAGAGCAACCACTCGATTTTGAAAACATAGATTATCCAAATCATGTTTATAAATTAAAGAAAGTCTTATATGGGTTAAAACAAACTCCTCGAGCTTGATATGAAAGACTCTCATCCTTCCTAATCTTTAAGGCTTTAGAAGGGGAACAATTGATCCAACTCTATTACTAAAGTCTAAAGATAAAGACATTTATTTTTATTGCCTAAGTTTATGTTGATGACATTATTTTTAGTTCAACAAATAATGAACTTCTTCATGAATTCATCAAACACATGGAAAATGAGATTGAAATGAGTCTAGTTGGGGAGTTGACTTTCTTTTTAGGTTGCAAGTCAAACAAACTAACGAAGAAACTTATGTCTATCAAACAATGTATACTAAGGAAATTATCATGAAATTTGGTTTGGAAAATGCTAAACTAATGTCTACTCCTATTAGAACAAATATCAAGATAGATAGTGATCATGAGGGAAAATTAATTGATCTAAAGCATTATAGAAGCATGATTCGTAGTTTGCTATACCTAACCACTAGTAGACCGGATATACTATTTGTGATAGGCATGTGTGCAAGAAATCAATCTTGTGTCAAAGAATCTCACTTAGTAGTGGTAAAAAGAATCTTAAGATATATCAAGGGAACTCTCAATGTCGGTCTTTGGTATCCTTAAAAACAAAATATTGATTTATTTGGGTACACCGATTTTGATTATGCGGGTTACAAATTGGTTAGGAAGAGTACTAATGGTGGACGCTAACTTTTTGGATCTTCCCTAGTGAGTTGGAGTAGTATAAAGCAACCATGTGTTACTTTATCTACAACTGGGGCCGAACATGTGGCTATAGGTAGTTGTATAGCTCAATTACTTTGGATAATGCATACCTTAGAGGATTATGAGTTTTATTACTCCAAGATCAAAATTTTATGTGATAATGTGAGCACTATCAATTTGACCAAAAATCCGGTGCATCACTCTAGGACAAAACACATTGAAGTGAAGCATCACTTCATTAGAGATCAATGGCAAGAGGTATCATTGAACTATATTATGCTGAATTAAAATCTAACTTTGCTGACATATTTACCAAGTCTCTACCCAAAGCAGAGTTCACATCTCCAGGGAGAGGATTTGGTATGTGCTTTGTAGAATTATAACTTTAGTCTTACATGACCTCATACTAAGATAGTACCTCAATATATCTCACAAAAACCCTAGGAAGTCTTGCTTGTGTATTTCTTAATTTGGCAATCATGTGAGATGATAGAAAAGTGTGTTTTGGTTCATAATGTTGGTTATAATACATTACTTTGAACCAAAATGACATCTCGAGACATTAATTTTTCATTGGACCAATCATTGGGATAACTTGTGCACAATTGATGTGCACATAGTTCTTGAACATGATTGAAAATTTCGAAGTCATGAAACAAGTTTCATGACTTATGCCACTCTTCATGTTTATTGATTTGGAATCAATACCTATCGTATAAATAGATACACAGATTTCATTATAGCTTAATAACAGTGGATACATCAAAACTAGGACTTGAGATCAAAGGTTAAGTGAACCATGTAGATAGATTTAGGTTTTGTGTCATTTTTGAGAATGGTGATAAAAACATTTTTGAATGTATTTTTTTCAAGTACACACGGGTATCACAGATCTCTTCACAAAATTTAAAAGTTTTTGAAGATCTGTGGATTTTTTTGGTGTGTTTCTGAAATTCGGTCAGAAATGCTGAAATGGTTGATTGTAGGGTACCAGTCAACTGGTAACTGTCTCAGTCAACTGGTAACAGTACTGTCCAGGTTTTTTTTCGATAGAGATCAGTCGACTGATAATTCTGTGACCTGCATCAGTTGACTGACCCATGAATCAGTCGACTGATGCACACAATTCTTTACAAGAACCCCTACACATGAGCGGTCGAAACTAGAGTTTCAGCGCCGCCCCTCGTTGTGCCTCGTCTCCCTTTAACTTCCTTGCCTTCTCCAACCAGTCCAAGGGTTCCAAAACCCTTGGACTCTCTTCCATAACTCTTCTCCACCTTCGGATCCGAATTTAGGGTAAAGAGAGACCCTCCCTGAGTCAATCTCGTCTCATCTTCTTCTTAACCTTCACGGAGTGAAGGTAAAGAGTTTTTTACGTCGATCGTCTTTCTCATTTATGCTACGATTTGTGACTAACCTTCCATATTTTGCATGTTTGCCTTGATTTTCTTCTTGACCGTGTCCTCTTGGTGCATGCATTTTACATTTGCATATTAGGGCTAGGCAAAAGCGTAGGGTTGGTGAGGGGACTTCCCAACAACCACCTCCAGAACCTACAGCTCCCCAGTTTCATTCCGAGGCCGCCCGCCAATGATTTGGGAATTCTGAGTTCACCTTGATGAATTATCGGTATCTTAATCGTTCTTATTTTGAAGAAATCACCCCTGATTTCATTGAAATCATCACTTACTTTGGGCTAGATAAAATGGTAGGTTGCACGCATTATATTAATATAGATCTGTGCAAAGAATTCTATGTCAATCTCCATTGCATTAGTACTGATGGTATGACATATGAGTCCATGATTGGGGGAGTCACCATTCCATTTACACCTAGAGTGTTAGGATCATTTTTAGGATGTTGGGTGTCAGAGAACTCGTTCACATGCTTTCCTGAGGTCGTTGAGTCTTTCACGGGTTCGTTCTCCCAAGTGTCTATTGACCAAATTCATAGGCATTATTTCAATAACCTTAGATCTCCACTTAAACGCATTTTTGATGGTAACTGCATGTTAGCCATCAGTAATGTTCCGGAAGGAGTCGTCAATGATGGCCGGTTACTGAGGATCAGCCCCTACCGCGGTTGCTATGTCGCCGAGGAACGTAGGAATCCTGCGAGAGTAACACAAGCGCCAGGGGACACGTCGGCAGGGGTCCGGCGAAGTCCACTCCGACGCCCAAGTTAGTAGGGTAGCCGAATGAGGGTGCAAAAGAAAGATGAAGTGCCAAGTTGAGAGATCGTAATCTCCCTACCGAAGGGATTGAACTACCTTTTGTACCCGAGCAGGCCGACTGATCGTGCCTCCCTTATGACGGTCACGTTTTCGAGATTCAGGCCGCGTCTGCCGCTTTCGGGGATAGAGGGATATTCTTTTGAAATAGTCCGCATCCTTATCACTCTTTCTTTAGGTGCGACCCCCGGGGCTCCTGGGGTCGGCAATTGCGGGGACTCCGCATCCAGAGACGGGCTCAGGGGTCTTCAGGTTTGCCATTTCCTGGAATGCTCTGGAGGTCCTCCCTCTCGGGGAAGGGCCTGACCTTCCCGAGTGCGATCCCCGACGGAGGGCCCGGGGCCGAGATAAGCAATTATGCCAAGTCCCGACTTCTTCATCCCCTATACCAGGCACGAGTTTTCCAACCCTATCACAAGTCCCTCCCTTCAAGTCTGATCGAAGGAAGTGTGTATGACTGATCGGACTAGTACCGGGATGAAGAAGTTGCCTTCGCTTAGGTACGTGTTGCCGCACCTATTCCCTTCATATGCAGGGAGGCTTCTTTGGGCTATATCCGTCTCGTCCGGAGTAATGAGGAGCCCTCCTGTTCGATATCTTCTTCTTTTTCCAAGGAAGCTTCTCCATTTCCTGAAGGCTCGTAATGATGCCCTTCTTTTCGGGATTAAAAAATGCCTGATCTTACGTTTAGAAGGTAGTGGGGTGCCCGTGCGAGTGTCTTATTGCCACGTATTACAACGACTACCCCCTCCAAGTCCCCCTGGATGCGAGTGAGTCCCACTCACCCTCGATGATCGGCAGTCTAGACAAAGCTGTTCCTAGCTTTCCACGCGTCTTCCTCTTATTGCGCTTAAGTGGATGCCTGCTGAGGTATAAGAGGGGAAAAACAGGCGCCGACACTCATTTCTGGTTCGGTGATTGGGTGTATTTCGTCTTCTTCGCCTGCAAGGCTTCTTCCGCTGTGAGTAATCCATCATCCTCTCTTTTGCTATCTTGGGGTCATGGAGGGATATCGGGTGGAGTGGTACGAATCCGCCTCTTCGAGAGTGAGGCCCGAGGCGTTGCAAGCGGCCACCGAGACATACGGGGTTCCAGCTGAGATGACGATGGTCATCCCTAAGGTAGACCAGAAACCTGTGGAGCCCCCCACCGGCATGCTGACTTTCTTCTTAGGACAGATGGAGCTAGGGCTTCGTTTCCCTATCCCCCCTTCTTTGCGAACATAGCCTCTTATTTTAGCATTTCGTTGCACCAGATGGCTCCCAATGCCTTCGCCCAGATGAGGGGGGCCCATATATCATTTTCAAGATTTTTGGTATTCCTCTGACTCCACCCCTTTTCCACTCCTTCTTCACTCCGATAGGGTCATGGGGAGTTTTTAGCTTCGTGGCCCGTCCCGGCCATAGGTTTTTGGGAGGGATTCCTTCTTCTCACAAGGGATGGAAAGAGAAATTCTTCTTCATCCGGCTATCGTCATTGCCCTTCAGCCCTCTATGTTGGATAGCTGACTTGCCCACTCATCCCTCCTTGGAGAGCTTCTTTCACAGCCCAACGTATCATCGTACTAGAGAGGTACTCTCGGGCATGGAGTTCAGCGGCCTGGGGCTAGTTCAAAGCGCGGAACTCATGTACCGGGCGGTCCTTAGCCCTAAAGTAGCGCAGATTAGTCCCTCCCTAGGTATGCTCGTCTCTGTCTTCCGCGCACATTAGTTCTGACTGATGCTATTTCTGTTTAGCTTCTGCAAAGGAAGTCATGTATACCAAAGCGATGAGTCAGTTCATCAGGTGGGAGGTGGCCAACAAGGAGGCCCTAAATCCTCCTCCAATGGTTCCTGACATTCCTCCTGCCCCCGCCGAGTCCGTCGGGGGGGCCCTTGTTTCAACTCCGGTGGTTGCCTCCGCCGAAGGGATCGATGTTACTGTTATATCCCCCCCAGCCGAGGAGTTAGCGCCCCCAGCCCCGCAGGTTGCCTCGGGAGCCGGTTCCCCCTTCGTGGGTGACCCCATTCCAGGCATGAGCAACCCTGACAGGGGGCGCGCAATCTACTTCCTCCACCCCCCAATAGTCATCCAGACTCTCGGCCGACAGAAGCGGCGGCTCCCCAAGGGCTTGGGTCCTTCTTGGAAGAAGTGACGTCCCGTATGTTCCTCTTCTTTGCCCTCAGTGCCTGAGGAAACGATTCTGCCTACCGGGGTAGCCTCGTCTACTTCGGCATGTTTCCATCCCCGAGGTGGTCCCCTCCCACTCTGTTGCCTCCGCTGTCACTCCGACGGGTAAGGAGGCATCACGTATTCAATTTCGTATGAAACTAGATCGATTAAGGGAGAGGTTGGATGCAGCGCTAGAGGCCTCCATGCGGTCCCCCGCTATGGTGCACCTGGGGGAGACTCCGACCGCTCGAGCTGTGCCGGAGGGGATTCCATGTCTCGACGAGATGGACTCCAATTCTCCCGGCTCACCTGCCGAGGCTCATGTCATCCAGCGTCCTCCAGTCCATCCGCCTTCTCCGCCGATCAAAGAGCACGACGACGTACCCTGTCCTCCGGCCGAGGTAGTCATGCGAGCCTCGGCCGGGCCGCTAGCTAGTCTTCGAAAGACCCTTCTGCAGGTGCAAATTACTATAGCATTTGCTTGCTTGTCGGTGTGGTTGCTAATCTTTTGGTGGGATGTCAGGCCGCTGAGGACTGCCTGGTGATTGGCCGGGGCCTATGTTCCGAGCCCCAAGCGGAGGCCTTACTCCAGCGAGCCCTAAAGGCAGAGGCAGCCGCAAGTCTTGAGCATTGGTTCGGGGTGCAGCAGGCCAGCCACAACAGGGCTCTCCGTGAAGAGGTCGGGCGGCTGAGGAAGCTTTTGTAGGACACCGAGAAGGCCCTAGAGAATTCCCGACACCGGGAACGTTTGGCCTCCGAGAAGGTCGTGTCGGTCACCCAGGATCTCATTCAGGAGACACAGGAGAGAGACCAACTCCAGGTGAGAGAGAAGGAGCTAGAGAGCCAACTGGAGTCCCGGCACCTGATGGCTACTGACCATGCCTTTGCCCTGGAGGATGGCGTGGTTCAAGCCAGGGCGGATGCCCGGGCGGCATCTGAGCAGCTCAAGGAAGCCCTACTTGAGCAAGATGATATGTCTGCTGAGTTAAGGTGGCTAAGAAGTCTGTTGAGGCTGCCGAGGCTTCTGCTACTCGGGAGGCAGAGAGGGGCTTCAAGGCGAAGTTCCTGAGCTCGGAGGAGTTTCGCGCCATCGTAGCAGAACAAGTAATGGAGCGTTTACAGCAGGGCTTTCATGGGGCCCTCGGCGGACTACAGAAGGGAAAATTCTTACCTCCCGGTGATGGCCCACGAATGTAAATACTCTTCGACCTGTGTACAGGTTTCTGCTTGAGGCCTCGAGCGGCCTGATTATGGACAAAATGTTGTTTATCCTTCCCCTTTGTGTGTGAATTCTAGTATGATGTGCTCTTTGTTTTTGCGCGTGGGCTCCACCAATCGACTGTCTCTGAGGCGGATACTAGGAGTCATATGTTGGATCGAGAACACCGATAGAGGGGTGGTGAATATCGGAAATCGTTTTTCTTCGGAAAATTAAGAGCAAGTGCACAGCGGAAATAAACAAAAAAAATAATAACACAGGGACACAGTCATTTTTACTTGGTTCGGAGCCTGTGTCGACTCCTACTCCAAGGCCCACGGTCGTTGACCGTTTACTTTGGGCAATTCTATATTAGGCGCAAAATAGTTTACAAAAGGATTACAAATTAAGTACAGTAAACTTTTAAATAGCTCTTTTACCGACGTCCGGAGTAGATCGACTTTTTCGGAGCAGCAGGACGTCGTCGGCTCAAGTTGGAAGGATTCCGGAGCAAGGCGCGAGAGCAGAAGAGCTTTGAGGCGTTCGGAGAATTGATTCCTTGAAGCCTTGGTCGAAGGCCCTTTATATAGGGCCTGGGGGCGCCCGGGACGTCGGGGGCGCCCCCATGTGGCCTTTGATCCGCAGAGCTCTCGGTCGCGTCTGATCCTCTGCATCCGCTTTGACCGGGGCGCCCGGAGCGCTCGGGGCGCCCGGATTGACCGGGTCAAAGTTCTATCTCCTTGGCTTCGAGGGGTTCTGGTCTGAGGGTTGTGCATGGGGGCGCCCGGGAGCAGCGGGGGCGCCCGGGAGCACGGGGGCGCCCGCAGCTTGTACTGTCGAAGCGCACTTCTTGTTTGTGTGTTTTGTGTTCACCTTGGGGGCGCCCGGGACACTCCGGGCGCCCTGGTCAGCTGTTACCTCACTCCTTTGAGGCACTCTGAGCTGCAACCACTCGTTCCTTCGGTCCTGCATCCAGGGTTAGTCCAAAATACAACAAAACATTAAGTGGTTAGTTTATACAGCCTTAGCTGTCTTGGTTCTGACTTTGGTCTCCAAAATGGAGCCCTAGGTCGAACCGACGCCTACTGTTCCCTCGACGGGGAACGCGTCCTCACCTACTCCTCTCGGGAGAATGTACCTGATGCCAACCGCTCATTTGGTTGGACTTTTGCCTGACGGTCCTTTGCCAGGTCTTGGATACTGGCAGTCCTTCGCCAGTTGCCTAGCAGTCCGTCGCTAAGGCTTGGATACTGGCAGTCCTTCGCCAGTTGTCTAGCAGTCCTTCGATAAGGCTTGGATACTGGCAGTCCTTCGCCGGTTGCCTAGCAGTCCTTCGCTAGGGCTTGGATACTGGCAGTCCTTCGCCAGTGCCTAGCAGTCCTTCGCTAGCACTTTGTATCCTGGCATTCCTTTGCCAGGTGCCTAGCAGTCCTTCGCTAGGACTTTGTATCCTGCACACTCAGTGAATATTGTTAGATCACAAACAAACTTAACTTTGAATCCTTTGCCAATATCAAAACAAGGTTCGATATGGTGCTTCCTGCACCAACAATCTCCCCCTTTTTGATTTATGGCAACGTAATTCAAAGTTAAGTAAAAAAACATATAACAGTTTAATCAAGAAGGTTAAGACTAATAAAACATAGCAATTCTGAATAGTCTAAAACTAATGTAATTTGAACAGAAAATATTTTTCCTCATACTCCCCCTGAATTATTGTGTTATACAATACTTAACTTAACACTTAACTTTGACCTTTCCTCCCCCTTTGACATATATCAAAAACAAACATGGGTGAACAAGGTAAAGTTAAAAAAAATTTTGCAAACTTAAATTTTGTTACAACACTTTTACTTAGCTTTGCAAAAAGAATTTTACTTAGGCAAGATTTTGAAGCCAAATTTCCCTAACACATGGTTCAACTTTGAAAATTGGGAGAAAATTTTGCTTTAAAATACTTTGTGTATTTTGAAAAACAAAATCTTTAAAAAAATTCCTAGACAAGTTTTTCACTAAGACAAACATTTGCCAAAATTTTCAAAAAGTCTTTGCTCATGCAAATTTTGTTTACTAAGGAAAAATCTACTTAGAAATATTTGCAAAAAGATGCTCTTAGAAATTTTTGAAAGCACACTTAGAAATTCAACTTTGCTTTTTGAATAAGAGAAAGCTTTTGAAAAACATTTTGATTTTGAACAATTTGAGCTTTTTCTCTCCTTAGCTGTTTATTAGTAAAGAAATATATTTTGAAAGAAGTCTTAAGAAAAAATTATGTATCAGAGCCTATGAGTTTTGAAAAAAATACTTAGCATAATTCTTGAAAGTATAGCAAAAAAACTTTAAACTGCACCAACAAAACTTCACTTAAAAAATATTTTATATTTGTAGGCAAGTCTTTTAGAAACTTCATGCACTTAGAACACTATTGCCTTTACAAGTATTAGTACTTTTCAAAACATTGTACTTTGAAAAATAGAAGTACTTTTGAAGATTATGCAAAAAAAATTATTTTTATTTTGAATACCTGACTTGATTTCTTTTCCAGACTGACACAATCCTAGGAAACCTTGTTGACTACAAGGACATTTTCCTAAGTGTCCTGGAAATTTCTCCAACCCAAGTAAATATTATAAAAGTAACTTTATAAGTCACAAGAATTTTGGAAAATAAAATAATAGTATTTTATAACAAAAAATTATTAAGTTTTCAACAGGATTTTAAACTTGCAGTGCATGAAAACATATAATTTTAAAAAACATATTCAATAATTCTTTTAATTTAATCTCCCCCTAAGCTTGACCCAGTCCTAGGAAGCTTGTTGACTACAAGCGATCTTCCTCTGAGTTTTAGGGTTTGATTTAAATTATAAGAATTATCTAATAACTTCAAAACAAATAATTAAAAAAAACATTCCAGAAAATCTTTTGACTCAACCTCCCCCTAAATTTGACACATCCTAGGAGTCCTTGTAGATCATGAAGTGGACCTTCCTCTTTGTCTTTAGGGTTTATTAAAATCAAAAGAATAATTTTGAATAACCTTCTAAGTATGATAATTTTCAAGGAGATACATTTTTGAAAACATAGTTTGAAATGATAACACAGTTTTCGAAAAATATTTTGAAATGATGATAATTTTTCTAACCGATAGTAGTATACGAATGTTTTTGAATCAATTTTTGAAAACCTTATCAAGATGATAATAAGATTTAGAACATAAGGTTTTTAAAAAAAATTTAAATTTTTCGAAAAGTATTAAAAGAAACTCCCCCTGTATCCGACACAGTCTGACTTTTATCTAAGTTCCTTAAGGGGTTTCAGTGTTGATCAGGTTTGACTATGTTGACTAGGGTTGACTGTTTTGACCAAGTTTGACCAATCAATGACTAAAACAAAACAAGCCCTAGATTATATTTAAAACAAGTCTATTGAGATATTTAACATGAAATTTCATATTAAAAAAATGTTAGAAATGAAAATATAGGGTACAGCAAACTGAATTAATTTTAAAAAAATAGAGATAATTTTGAATAACTTTTGAAAATATTTTTTTGAAAGGATATTGATTTATGCTTTTAGGTCCTAGATGTCTCACCTAGTTCTACGTGGTCAAGCATGTTAACCTTATGGGTTGTGTGAGATAAATATTTTAATTTTGAAAATAAATTATTGACAATAATTAAGTTGAATTTAATTAATATCTAATTGAATTTAATTGACTTAATTAAGATTTAATTGAATTTAATTGACTTAATTAAGATTTAATTGAAATTATTAAGATTTAATTGTATTTAATTGAATCAATTAAGATTTAATTGAGTTTAATTGACTTAATTAAGATTTAATTGAAATTATTAAGATTTAATTGTATTTAATTGAATCAATTAAGATTTAATTGAGTTTAGGGTTTAGTTGATTTTAATTGATTTAATTAAGTTTGATTAATTTGAATTTGGTTGGGTTGGAATCAACTTTTAGGTCCTAAGCATCTCACCCATTTCTAAGTGACAAAACAGGATATCCTTAACTGTTTTGTGAGATGCATTAATTTTATCTTTGATTTTATGTTAGCACTATGATTTAATTGAAGCTTGTGTTAGATTTGAGTTTAACAAATAATAATTTAAAAGTGAGTTTCGATAATTGGCTTCCAGGTCTTGGCGAGGCACAGAGGCCTTCTTTGGCCGTAGCCTTATTGGATCAACAACCCTTTCCTAGACATAGCCTTTTAAAGAAAGATCATTTTTAAATTATTGTTTGAGACGCTCTGGTCTAACTAGCTTAGGATTCGGAGAGGTAGCTTCGGTTAGTTCCACCGGACTAAAAAGACCAAATAAGGTACTCCTTACCCTACTTGATTCCTTAGTCAGGCTTCCCTAACGTACTATCATCAAACCTTGTCCTAATACTAGGTTGTTCAAGTTTCAATTAATCAGGTTAGTCCTTAAACTAACCAATCCTAATTTTAAGCAGAAAATAAAAATAAAAATAAAAATAAAATGAAAAAAAATAACATACAATTAAAGCAAACAAAAAAATTGATCTAAGTTATATCATAATCGAAATAAAACTCTGGTTTATTAAAATCAACATGGTTATGAATTAAATTTTCTGACATATTAAACTTAACTAATTTGTATGAATTAATTACGTTCTTTGAGGTAAATATTAGATTTTCAAATACCGTAAATTTACCTTTTGATTCCCGTTTGGGAATCTCCCCCTTGATACTTGTCGTCTTTCTTTTTTGTGTCTTTAGTATCTTGTGGTGATCACGAGCTGATCGGACCGGTTTGGTTTGATCTCCTTCTTTGTCGTCAAATTCTGAGTCTGAGTTGGACTCGGGTACAGGTTGAATCTTCTTCTTTGGTGGTTCTCTTGGAGCTTTCCCTGCACTAGAAATTATACCTTCCTCGACCATTATAGTATTTGTTTGATTATCTAATTGTAATTCAAAAAAGGATTCGAGATTGGTTACCATTTTTGGCTTAGTCAATTCGTCTTCTGACTCTGGCTCGAGTTCGCAGTCAGGTGCTAACTCTTCTAATATCTCAATTTCGGAGCTCTCTACGTGTAGATTGGTTAGTTTCTCCCAAATTTCTCTGGCACATCTGAATGGACCTACTAGTTCGAGTTGCTCCTTGGTTAGGCCACATTGTAGGATTGCGGTTGCCCTTGCATCGGTCTCGATTTAGTTGAGGGTTTGTTCATCCAGTTTGTCCCATTCGATGGATAACTCATCTTCTACAGGAAGAGAGAATCCCGTTTGGATGATCCGCCATAAGTCCATGTGGGCCTTCAGAAGGGACTCCATTTGTCTTCTCCAAAAGCTGAAGTTCTCGCCGGAGAATAGCGGTGGACGAGCACTGTTCCACTCTTGGTTGGTCATTTAAAATAACCTCTTGCACACAAAAAGAAACAACAAAAGTGTACCAAGACTTGGTCTTGGATTAGTAGTGCGGGAGAAGGAAGAAATAGCCAAAAAAAATATTGCACGAATTTCGAGTCGAAATAATAATAAAATAGTAAAAATAAGTTATGACAAGTTTTTGAAAAATATTGATTTTGTCAATTCTGATTAATAATGAAAAAGTAAGAATTTAACGTTTTTTAAAAAAATTTGCTCGAATTAAAGTAGCACGAATTTCGAGAAAAATATTAAAATAATAAAAAAAATTTATGATAAATTTTTAAAAATTGTTCGTTTTATCAAATCAGACTTATGGTGAAAATATGAAAATTCAAAATTAAAAAAGGCCTACAGATATTATTTATTTGAAATAAAGATCGAGTGGTGTTGCACCAATCTCGATTAACAAGAAAGAAAAGAAATTAAAAATTATTTTAAAAAATCCGAAAATACTCTCAAATTGGTGGTTGCACCAAGTTTGAGCTTCCCCGCTCTGATACCACTTGTTGGATCGAGAACACCAATAGAGGGGGGGTGAATATCGGAAATAGTTTTTCTTCGAAAAATTAAGAGCAAGTGCACAGCGGAAATAAACAAAAAAAACAATAACACAGGGACACAGTCGTTTTTACTTGGTTCGGAGCCTGTGTCGACTCCTACTCCAAGGCCCACGGTCGTTGACCGTTTACTTTGGGCAATTCTATATTAGGCGCAAAATAGTTTACAAAAGGATTACAAATTAAGTACAGTAAACTTTTAAATAGCTCTTTTACCGACGTCCGGAGTAGATCGACTTTTTCGGAGCAGCAGGACGTCGTCGGCTCGAGTTGGAAGGATTCCGGAGCAAGGCGCGAGAGCAGAAGAGCTTTGAGGCGTTCGGAGAATTGATTCCTTGAAGCCTTGGTCGAAGGCCCTTTATATAGGGCCTGGGGGCGCCCGGGACGTCGGGGGCGCCCCCCACGTGGCCTTTGATCCGCAGAGCTCTCGGTCGCGTCTGATCCTCTGCATCGGCTTTGACCGGGGCGCCCGGAGCGCTCGGGGCGCCCGGATTGACCGGGTCAAAGTTCTATCTCCTTGGCTTCGAGGGGTTCTGGTCTGAGGGTTGCGCATGGGGGCGCCCGCAGCGCAGGGGGCGCCTGGGAGCAGCGGGGGCGCCCGCAGCTTGTACTGTCGAAGCGCACTTCTTGTTTGTGTGTTTTGTGTTCACCTTGGGGGCGCCCGGGACACTCCGGGCGCCCTGGTCAGCTGTTACCTCACTCCTTTGAGGCACTCTGAGCTGCAGCCACTCGTTCCTTCGGTCCTGCATCCAGGGTTAGTCCAAAATACAACAAAACATTAAGTGGTTAGTTTATACAGCCTTAGCTGTCTTGGTTCTGACTTTGGTCTCCAAAATGGAGCCCTAGGTCGAACCGACGCCTACTGTTCCCTCGACGGGGAACGCGTCCTCACCTACTCCTCTCGGGAGAATGTACCTGATGCCAACCGCTCCTTTGGTTGGACTTTTGCCTGACGGTCCTTTGCCAGGTCTTGGATACTGGCAGTCCTTCGCCAGTTGCCTAGCAGTCCGTCGCTAAGGCTTGGATACTGGCAGTCCTTCGCCAGTTGCCTAGCAGTCCTTCGCTAGGGCTTGGATACTGGCAGTCCTTCGCCGGTTGCCTAGCAGTCCTTCGCTAGGGCTTGGATACTGGCAGTCCTTCGCCAGTGCCTAGCAGTCCTTCGCTAGGACTTTGTATCCTGGCATTCCTTCGCCAGGTGCCTAGCTGTCCTTCGCTAGGACTTTGTATCCTGCACACTCAGTGAATATTGTTAGATCACAAACAAACTTAACTTTGAATCCTTTGCCAATATCAAAACAAGGTTCGATATGGTGCTTCCTGCACCAACATCATATCCCTGCGCGAGGAATTTAGATCGACGAAGTCTCGTTACTAGCCCCTGCTCGCTAAGGTGCAGGGGTGGTTTTCGAACGGTATCCTCCAAATTATTCGCAATCTCCTTGATTTGACCCATTAAGAGTCGCAGGTTCCTAGGCACATTAAGGGTGTATCAGTCGAAAAGACGCTTGGAGTTATGGCACCGGCCGCGCGTTAACTGCTTGGGGAGAATCCCCCACTATAAATAGGGGGATGGGAGGAGCCAGCCTTTCTTGTCCCTCTGGTTTTCGCTTCCTAGTACGTGCATCTTCCATGTTCCTTGTGCAAACCCCCGTGCTGCGCTTGTTTGAAGGACTAGATAGCGGTAGAAGCCTTGGTGTCCTCCCCTTTGCTAGGGAGCATGGCGGAGATGATGCCCGGGGTCTCGCTGAAGATTCTGGGGGAGGTGGAACTCCCTGCTTGTCCGTGGAGTACGGAAAGGACCTTATGTGGCCCTCCAGGGGGCATGGGGGAGATGACCCATCCTGCTAACCCCCAAGCCCCTGGTCGGCCGGTGGCGGTGTTCCCCATGCACCATCGGCTTCTCGGGAAGACGAGGGTATCCTGGGGTACGTCGTTACCGGGGGACGCAGCGGGTTTGAGAATATTTCCATCTGTTTTGCCACCCCCCCTTTGGTATTTTTTTTCTCGACCTGTACTTGGGTGGCGGCCCGAAGTTACATCTTCTCGTGAGTTCTTCCGAAAGTGATTTGTTTCTTATTTCAGAATCGATTAAGTTCCCCGTCGGGTCTTGGTTACTCGATCGGTGGTGTAGACCCTCGGTTGGGTCCGACTGCTCCCGGCGATATCTGACCAGTGGGACCCGAGTGCTGGGTATTACTTGGACGAGTGCGTAAGTCCCGACCCCAGCCTGAGTAGAATTACTTGGACGGGCACGTAGGTCCCGAGCCAAGCCTAACTACCCTGGGCATCAGCTGGACCGCGGGGCAGTAGGGTTTAGAATTACTTGGTCAGGCGCGTAGGTCCCGAGCCAAGCCTAAGTACCCCGGGCGTCGACTGGACCGCGGGGCATTAGGGTTTTAAATTACTTAGACGGACACGTAGGTCCCGAGCCAAGCCTAAGTACCCCGAGCGTCGGCTGGGCCGCGGGGCATTGGGGGTTTAAATTACTTGGACGGGCGCGTAGGTCCCGAGCCAAGCCTAAGTAGCCTGAGCGCCGGATGGATCGCGGGGCATTAGAGTTTTAAATTACTTAGACGGGCGCGTAGGTCCCGAGCCAAGCCTAAGTACCCCAGGTGTCGGCTGTGTTGGTGCAAGTTGCATTAGTGATGTCCTCCTCTAAGTGTTTTAATGTTTGACAATATGCTTAAGTCAGTGATACATTGAACAAGGAAAAGGGAGTTAAGAGAGGAGTAACAAAATGAACCAAAGTCCTAGTAAACCTAGGCAATAAGTCCTGGTTCGAAGAATTGGGCACTAAGTCCTGACCGGAAGTTGGGCACGAAGTCCTGGTCGGGGACTGGGCACCGAAGACCTGCTCGAAAGGTGGGCACGAAGTCCTGGTCGAGGGTTGGGCAAGAAGACCTGGCCGAGGGTTGGGCACCGAAGACCTGGTTCGAGGAATTTGGCACGAAGACCTGGCTGAGGGTTGGGCACTGAAGTCCTGGACTTAGGGTTTGGGCATGAAGTCTTGGTCCGAGGGACTGAGCAACTTAGCTGAGCGATGACTAAGGACAGAAGTAGAGACGGGTCAGGGTTTAGACGTCTCGAGATCCGAGAGTATCGGAAGCTAAGCAAAAGTCCACCCGAAGGACTGGGTGGCAACCGTCTCCTGAAGGGAGTAG
This sequence comes from Boesenbergia rotunda, assembly GCA_024364735.1. Classification (NCBI taxonomy): domain Eukaryota; kingdom Viridiplantae; phylum Streptophyta; class Magnoliopsida; order Zingiberales; family Zingiberaceae; genus Boesenbergia; species Boesenbergia rotunda. The sequence continues at coordinate 110,357 of JAGFNQ010004003.1, read as the reverse complement.
GTGAAAGGCGTGTTCTCGGGGGTGGGAACTTGCGTCGGTTCGACCTAGGGTTTCAGGGAGACCCGAAGTCAGAACCAAGACAGCTACGGCTGTAAATAATGACTAACACTCTTGCTTGGTTGTTTTGGAACTAACCTTGGTTACAGGGACCGAAGGATTATGTTTCTGCAGCTCAGACGCCCCAAAAGAGTGGGGTGGTTCACTGGGCTAGGGTCCCGGGAGGTCACGAGCGCCCAAGGTAAAGAGCCAATCTGCCAAGAAGCAAGATTGCTTCAAAACACATTGGGCTAGGCGCCCAGGAGGTTCTGGGCGCCCAAGCCAAAGAAGAAAAAATAGCTTAGTCGAAGGAAGGAACAACAGGCTTCCATTCAGGCGCCCGGGATGATACAGGCGCCTAAGTTGAAAGTTGTATTTGCTGTCTCGAGTTCGAAGCAGAGATAAGATTTCATTCAGGCGCTTGGGAGGTCCAGGGCGCCCTGGTCAAAGGTTTTATTAGCTGCGGCGAGTTCGACGTAGGGATGAGGTTTGACCAAGCCCATAGGGGCGCCCCGGTGATCACAGGCGCCCGTATAAAGCCTATAAAAGGGGCTTCGACCCCTCAGCTTCAAACACAACTTCCAAGATCCATTTTGAGCGTTCTAACTAACGACAAAGCACTAACGACGAGGCTCTGCGACCGAGAGGCTCCAGGAGGAAGTGCGCGGCACTTCGGAGGTCCAGATCGGCCGAGTTTCAAACCTTGTTTGTTGGGTTTGCTTTAATTATTTTGCATTTCAACTCCTACCATTTTTGCTTGTATATCAACTGTAAGACGGGTTTTCTCCGCCTCCGAAAATTTCGGAAAGGAGACCAATAGTGGACTCACGCCGAGTACATAAGCCTTGGACGTACTGACCCTAGGGGTCGGGAACCAAGTAAATAAATCCCACGTGTCTGCTGTGCTCTTTTATTTTTCTGTTTTACTTTTTCGCAGTGCTACTAACACTTTGATTAGAACGATCGAAAGTTTACGAAGTTTATCGCGAAGATTTTACGGTCGATATTCACCCCCCCTCAATCGACGGCACCGGTCCTACAAGTGGTATCAGAGCCAGACCACTCTTCACCGGACTAACCGCCGACGGAGCAACGACACCAGGAGTTGAGGGGGAGCCCAGGGGTGAATCAGGTATAATTATTTTTAAATGTCAAATTTTAAATTCTATATTATATGTTTCACGTGCAGGGACAGAGAGCACTATAAAAATCAGTATCCTACTCATAAGAATCGTTCCTCACCGACGGCAAAGAAGGCACCAGCGCCCGAAGTCCGGAGGAACAAGGACCACATCAGATGCTTCAAATGCGAGAAATACAGACACTACAAAAATAAGTGTCCGGCAAAGGTACGTAAATTTATGTTCCGAAAATTTTTAAATTTCCTGCACTTTCTTATGTACATTATTTAGATAATTTTTCTGAAAAATTAAATTATGTAAATAGGCAAATTAATGTCTTACATGATCAACTAGATAATGTAGACAGTAATAAACTATCAAAAATTAACTCTTTAATTATCAATATCAATAAATTAATCTGTAAAATTAATTCTGGATTTCCTAGAGATAATGCTGAAATTAATCTTAATTTTAATTCTGAAAATAGATTTGATAATTTTACTGTTATTACTGATTTTAATTCTGAAAATAGATCTGATAAAATTACTGAAATTATTGAAATTATCTTTGAGGATAAGAATGATTTTGTTGAAAATATTTTGAGGATAATAAAGATGAAATTCATTTAGATAGTAATTTAATTATAGATAGTGATGAAGACTATTATAAAACATTAACTAGTGACCCAAATTACTCTACCTATTTTGACCTATTATGAAGATATTAAAGGATGTGATTTTGAGGATAAGGAGGAAATGCAATTTTCTGAGATCAAGGTCATAGTTAATAAAAATCACAAAGATTCAAATAAACCTGAATTATTGGAAAAACTTGAAAAGATAAATAAGGAAGAAGTAGGGGATGAGTCAGAAATTTTCGAGATAATGAAGATTATGAACTAAAACACAAGTATTAGTTAATCATTTCAACCTTAATTATTCAAATTAATTCGTAACTTAATTCAATTAAATCTTAATTAATTCAAATTAATTCAATATAATCTTAATTAATTCAACTTAATTCAATTAAATCTTAATTAATTAAACTTAATTCAATTAAATCTTAATTAATTCAAATTAATTAAATTAAATATTAATTAATTCAAATTAATTTAAATTCAAATTAAATCTTAATTAATTCAAATTAATTCTTAATTAATTCAAATTAATTCGTAATTAATTCAATTAATTCATTCAACTTAATTCAATTTAATCTTTAATTAATTCAAATTAATTCTTAATTAATCCAATTAAATTAATTCATATTCAAATTAATTAAATCCCAATTAATTCTTAAATAACTTAAACTTAAACTAAATAAAATCTTACCCAAACCGCAACAATTAAGTTAATAAAATTAAATATGTCAAAGTGGGTTGACATATTCGCGAGTTCACACGACATGTATCAAATCGGAAATTTGATACATTATTAGAAATTTAAATAAAATAATTTGAATTGTTTGACTCATGCATAACTGTCATGTCATGCATTTGCTATTTTTTTTCCAATTTAAGTCATGTCATTCATGTTTACTTTTATGCATAATTTAGAACGGCTATAAGAAAAAGAATAGTTGAAACTTGAACAACCTAGTATTAGGCGGAGGTGAGATGATAGTACGTTAGGGAAAACCTTCTAATAAGGTCAAGTATATTCTACTTGGTCTGTTTAGTCTGGTGGAACTAGCCGAAGCTACTGATTCAAAACCTAAACTAGTTAGACCAAAATTTTTCAAGGAGTAACTTGAAGATGAATTTTCAATAAAAGACTTTGTCAAGGAAAGGGTTGATGATCCAATAAGGCTACGGCCAAAAAAGGCCTAGTGCCTCGCCAAGACCTGGAAGCCAATTACTGAAAATCAAATTCACTTTACTATTGTTAGATTTGAATCTAACACAAGTTTCAATTAAATCTTAGATTTAATAATAAATTAAAAAAATAATTCAAGCATCTCACAATGCATCCATAAGACAACCATGATTGCTGTATTGAGATATCTAGAATGGGTAAGATGTTAAGGACTAATAAAGTGGAAAATATTTTTCAAAATTGTTAGGATATTTTTCTAAAAATATTTTTTCAAAATAGTGCTTCAACATAATGATGTTTTTATGAAATTCATGCTTGTCTGATTGGTATACATATTATACATTTTTCAAAAGTATATCTTTTCAAAAAATTGTTTGACTCACACAATTAGACACAAGCCTCTTAGGTCAACACTAAAGTTCCTTAAGGCACTTAGATAGAGTCAAACGGTGTTGGATACAGGGGGAGTGTTTTATTCTTTTTAATCTTTAAAAATAGTTTACGAAAACTGCGCCTTAATTTCTATCACATATGCTTTCGAAAAAGCTTATACTTTAAAAATTATCTTCTTTCCAAATTGTGGTTTCAAAATTTATCTACCTGAAAATTATCGTTCATTTGATTTTGATAAACCCTAAAGACACAGAGGAAGGTCCACTTCATGATCTACAAGGACTCCTAGAATGTGCCAAATTTAGGGGGAGTCTAAATCAAATGAAGATTTTCTGACAAGTTTTTTTTGGTAATTATTTGTTGTGAATTATTAAATAATTCTTGTGGTCTGAACCAAACCCTGAGGACTTAGAGGAAGAGTACTTAAGGTCAACAAGCTTCCTAAGACTGGGTCAAGTTAAGGGGGAGGTTAAATTACAAAGAATTATTTAATATATTTTCATACGCTGCAATATTAAGTCATGTTTGAAAATATAATTTTTCTTCAAAGTATTGTTTAATCATATTAAATCTCTATCACTTTCAAAATAGTTTTTTTTTAAATAATATTTACTTGGGCTTGAGAATTTCCAGGACACTTAGAAAATTGTCCTTGTAGACAACAAGGTTTCCTAGGATTGTGTCAGACTGGAAAAGAAACCAAATCAAGTAAAATATTATGTTTTCAAAATAATATTTTTAAAAAGTAGTTATGTTTTTCAAAAATGCATAATATTTTTTAAAAAGTACTTATGTTTTTAAAAATGCATAATATTTTTTAAAAAGTACTTATACTTTTCAAAAATTCTAATATTTTTTATGCTATTCACAAATGCTAATATTTTTTTAAAACAATACTTATACTTTTCAAAAAGGCTCAACCTTTTTTTTCAAAAGTACTTGCATACTTCAAAAGTTCAATCAATTTTTCAAAAAGTACTTGCATATTTCAAAAATTCAATATATTTCTCAAAATTACATATTTTTCAAAGTGACTTGTATTTTTCAAAGATACAGATATTTTAAAAGTGCTTGCATTTTTTTTTTTGCTTACTATCTTTCAAAGTATATTCTTGAGTGCAAGTTAAGTTTTATGCTATGCTTTCAAAATTTATACTAAGTATTTTCACAAAGAACCAAATGTTTCATTGTTGGTGCAAGTATTTTTTGTTTCTTTTTGATGTATGACAAAGGTGGAGAAATGCACCTTAAGTTAGAAATAAATTTTTGTTCTCTTATCAAAGGATCAAATAAATTAAAATGTTTTTTTAAAAGGGAGAGAGTGAAAGTTAGAAATTTTTTCCCTATTTTTTCCCAGAGGATCAAAATGGATTTTCAAAGCCTAGATCATTTTTTTCATTTGATCTCAAGAGTTAAAATTTAGCTCTTTCAACCAATCTAACTTAAGATATTGTCAAACATCAAAAAGGGAGAGATTGTTGGCGCAAGTTGCATCAATGATGCCCTCCTCTAAGTGTTTTAATATTTGACAATATGCTTAAGTCAGTGATACATTGAACAAGGGAAGGAGAGTTAAGAGAGGAGTAACAAAATGAACCAAAGTCCTAGTAAACCTAGGCAATAAGTCCTGGTTCGAAGAATTGGGCACTAAGTCCTGACCGGAAGTTGGGCACGAAGTCCTGGTCGGGGACTGGGCACCGAAGACCTGCTCAGAAGGTGGGCACGAAGTCCTGGTCAAGAAGACCTGGCCGAGGGTTGGGCACCGAAGACCTAGTTCGAGGAATTGGCACGAAGACCTGGCTGAGGGTTGGGCACCGAAGTCCTGGACTTAGGGTTTGGGCACCGAAGTCCTGGACTTAGGGTTTGGGCACGAAGTCTTGGTCCGAGGGACTGAGCAACTTAGCTGAGCAATGACTAAGGACAGAAGTAGAGATGGGTCAGGGTTCAGACGTCTCGAGATCCGAGAGTATCGGAAGCTAAGCAAAGGTCCACCCGAAGGACTGGGTGGCAACCGTCTTCTGAAGGGAGTAGGTGAAAGGCGCGTTCTCGGGGGTGGGAACTTGCATCGATTCGACCTAGGGTTTCGGGGAGACCCGAAGTCAGAACTAAAACAGCTACGGCTGTAAATAATGACTAACACTCTTGCTTGGTTGTTTTGGAACTAACCTTGGTTACAGGGACCGAAGGATTGTGTTTCTGCAGCTCAGACGCCCTAAATGAGTGGGGTGGTTCACTAGGCTAGTCGCCCGGGAGGTCACAGGCGCCCAAGGTAAAGAGCCAAAACTACCAAGAAGCAAGACTGCTTTGAAACACATTGGGCTAGGCGCCCAGGAGGTTCCGGGCGCCCAAGCCAAAGAAGAAAAAACAGCTTAGTCAAAGGAAGGAACAACAGGCTTCCATTCAGGCTCCCGGGATGATACAGGCGCCCAAGTTGAAAGCTGTATTTGCTGTTTCGAGTTCGAAGCAGAGATAAGATTTCATTCAGGCGCCTGGGAGGTCCAGGGCGCCCTGGTCAAAGGTTTTATCTGATGCGGCGAGTTCGGCGCAGGGATGAGGTTTGACCAAGCCCATAGGGGCGCCCCGGTGATTACAGGCGCCCGTATGAAGCCTATAAAAAGGGGCTTCGACCCCTCAGCTTCAAACACAACATCCAAGATCCATTTTGAGCGTTCTAACTGACGACAAAGCGCTAACGGCGAGGCTCTGCGACCGGAAGGCTCCAGGAGGAAGTGCGCGGCACTTCGGAGGTCCAGATCGGCCGAGTTTCAAACCTTGTTTGTTCGGTTTGCTTTAATTATTTTGCATTTCAACTCCTATCATTTTTGCTTGTATATCAACTGTAAGACGGGTTTTCTCCACCTCCGTAAATTCTGGAAAGGAGACTAATAGTGGACTCACGCTGAGTACATAGGCCTTGGACGTACTGACCCTGGGGTTCGGGAACCAAGTAAATAAATCTCGTGTATCTGCTGTGCTCTTTTATTTTTCTGTTTTACTTTTCCGCTGTGCTACTAACACTTTGATTAGAACGATCGAAAGTTTACGAAGTTTATTGCGAAGATTTATGGTCGATATTCACCCCCCCCTCCCCTCTATCGACAACACCGGTCTACAGGTTGGACTGCGGGGCATTAGGGTTTTAAATTACTTGGACGGGCGCGTAGGTCCCGAGCCAAGCCTAAGTACCCGGGCGTCGGCTGGACCGTGGGGCATTAGGGTTTTAAATTACTTGGACGGGCGCGTAGGTCCTGAGCCAAGCCCGGGCGTCGGCTGGACCACGGGCATTAGGGTTTTAAATTACTTGGACACACCTTTGTTATTTTGAAAGGAAGCTTTTTATTTTATTACTTGATTCGACTGCAAACTCACAGCAAGACATAGACAATTGTACTAAATAAATTCCGAACCTTACCAAGACATTAGGGACCGGGGCCCTTAGCCAGGATAAGACCTCTTCCGCAGCTATTCCTCCAGTCCTCGGGGATTTTTCCTAGACTCGGTCCTGACCTCGCCGCTATAGCACCTTCGCGAAACAAGCTGATCTCCTCAAACTTCCACCACTCGATCACCCACCGGGAACTTGATCTTCTGATGGTATACAGAGGCCACCGCCTGGAATGTACTGAGCGCTGGTCGACCCAAGATTGCATTGTAGGAGGAAGACGCGTCCACAATTAGGAAAGGAGTCCTCCGGGTTCTTTCGAGTATATCGCTGCCCAGAGAGAGTGACAAGGTAATCTGTTTCAATGGCTGTACGCGATACCCCGTGCTCCCAAGCCGCTTTGCAGAGAACATTCACGGAGCTCCCTATGTCTACGAAGATGTGTTTTACCTCATAATTGGCGATGCGAGCCAAAATCACTATGGCGCCCTCGTGTGGAGCTTCTACTTCTTCGAGGTCAGATGGCCCAAACGAGATAGTTGGGCCCGCCCCCGAGCTTCGGCTGGTCCCAATGGAGTAATTTTCCAACCGTCGGGTGTACGACTTCCGGGCTCGGTTAGAGTCGCCCGCGGTAGGTCCTCCGGAGATGACCCCTACATGGCCCGAGGGGGGCCTCGCACAGGAGCTTTGCCCTTTTGGAGATCTCTTTCCAAGGAGGGAGATCTTCGGGGCGCAGGTTCCCGGCTCCTGCCTCTGGATCGCGATCGGGACCGTGGTCAGGCTTCGTTTTCCCTGGCAGGCCGTTGTCGAGGGGAAGGGCTTTGTCGGGGCGACTTCCTGTGATACCCTGATTTGTTCCATTTTCTCCGCGGTTTGGCATCCGCTTCCTCAGGGAACTTCTTTCTCAGGGCATAACACTCTTCTGTGGAATGAGTTGAACTGCCATGAAAACTGCAGTACTTGGGCAATGTTTCTGGTGGTTCGCCGTCTACTGTCTCCACCAATTGACGCCTATCAGTCCAGTGATCCCTTCCGGGTGGTAGGTCTTTTCCCCTCATCGGAGCTGGTGGCTCCTTCCTATCCGACCAAGGGGCTACAAGGGGTGGAGCTCCGACTGAATCCTTGCGCCGGGCGTACTGCACTTCCTCTACGTTGACATGCTTGACTGAACGTCCTAGCAAGTCATCGAAACTAGCGGGGGGCTTCTTCACTAAGGATCGAAAGAAGTCTCCTTCCGCGAGCCCTTGGGTGCAGGCACTAGCGAATATCTCCGATGTTGCGCTTGGTACATCCTGTGCCACCCGGTTGAACCTCTGTATGTACTCCTTGAGTGGTTCCTTAGGTTTTTGCTTAAGAGCGAACAGGTTGAGTGTTGTCTTCTGGTAGCGCCGGCTACTCGCGAAATGGAGGAAGGCCATTTTGAACTCCACGAAGGAATTGATGGAACCTTGAGACAACCTCTGAAACCACCGTTGCGCTGCGCCAGACACGGTGTTCAAAAACACCTGGCACTTTACTCCATCAGTATATTGGTGTAGAAGCGCCGCATTTTCGAACTTACAGTCATGATCTTCTGGATCTGTCTTCCCGTCATACTCAGGGATCCTCGGCCCGCGAAACTGCTTTGGCATGGGGTCTTCCACAGTCTCCGACGAGAAAGGGGTGGATGGAGCCTTCTAGAAGATCTTGAGTCCGTCCCTCCTTCCCAGTCCATCATCATGCCTCTGAGCACTAGAGGCTACTGAGTGGGTCTTTTCCCCCACTGCAGGGGATTCCCTACGGGGGCCTTGGGCTGCGCCATCATGTCGCCCCACAGGAGTCACGGACCTTCTGGAGGTGAGGCGAAGATTCTAGGGATCTCTTCCCTCGCCGGACCTGCTGGTTGCAGAGCTGCCTGTTCGATTTGGTGTTGCTCCAAGGCCTCTTTAACGGTGTTAGCCACCCGGCGATCAAATTCCTCTTGCGTGAGGGTGAGGGGTTGTTCCTTCGGTCCTGCCATCGGTGCTCTTTCAGGTGCTTTTTCGATTCCCACAGACGGCGCCAAATTTGTTCCGGAAGGAGTCATCAACGATGGTCGATCACTGAGGATCAGCCCCTACCGCGGTTGCTATGTCGTCGAGGAACGTAGAAATCCTGCGAGAGTAACACAAGCGTTAAGGGACACGCCGACAGGGGTCCAGCGGAGTCCACTCCGACGCCCAAGTTAGTAGGGTAGCCGAATGAGGGTGCAAAAGAAAGATGAAGTGCCAAGATGATGTTGAGGCAATCGACCCTTAAATGATTGAAGATCATGGTTTTGATGTGTGTGTGTGAATATGTTTAAGGTTAGAGTGTTATGTGTATTTGATGTGTGTGATTGAGTTTGCAGGACTTGGAGAATCACACATGGTGGACGTATCCGAGGGCCGAGAGCCGAGGGAGGAGAGCTCCAAGGGCAAGCCGGGAAGTGGACTTTAAGGGCACATGTGAAAGGTAGCATGGAGGCAAGCCGAGGGAAGGCTTGCGTGCGCATCCGAAGGACGATAGCCAGAGGAAGAGGACTTCAAGAGGCAAGCCAAGGGAGTAGACCTGAAGGCATACGTGAAGGAGAAGGTCCGAAGTGGCTGGAACAAAGCTTGGGAGTAAGCTGAGAGGCAGGGCAGTCGACTGCCAAAACTCACAGAGAGTTTTCAGCCACGGACCAGTCGACTGCCACTCCGGAAACTAGCCGCTGGCTAGCAATTAATGCTAGACCAGTCGACTGCCCTTGGGGCAGTCACTGGTGCGGGGCTGGACAGACTGCGAGTTTGTCCTGTTCTCCTATAAAAGGAGGACCTTTTTGCACGTGGGCGGTACGGTTCCGTACAGTGTCGAAGTACTGCTCGTCTGAAGAGTGTTTCATACTTCCTCTCTCATATTTCTTCATTCTGTAAAGAGGAAGATTGACTGTAAAGGTTTCTCCACCTGAAGGAGAGTTTTCATAGTGAAAGTGGTGCTCGCGGCGTGGATCCTTGGATTAGTCACCCATCTGGGTGGATACCAAGTAAACGATCATTGTTAGCATTGTACTTATTTTCATTTGCATATTATTTCCGCTGCGCTAACGAATTTGTAGAGATCCAATCCGAAAAAGTGTTATTCACCCCCCCCTCTAGCACGCCTAGACGATCCTTCAGATGAGAGATCGTAACCCCCCCTACCGAAGGGATTGAACTACTTTTTGTACCCGGGCAAGCCGACTGATCATGCCTCCCTTATGATGGTCACGTTTTCGAGATTCAGGTTGCGTCCGCCACTTTCGTGGATAGAGGGATATTCTTTTGAAATAGTTCACGTCCTTATCACTCTTTCTTTAGGTGCAGCCCCCGGGGCTCCTGGGGTCGGCATGCAATTGCGGGGACTCCGCATCCAGAGGCGGGCTCAGGGGTCTTCAGGATTGCCATTTCCTGGAATGCTCTCGAGGTCCTCCCTCTCGGGGAAGGGCCTGACCTTCCCGAGTGCGATCCCCGATGAAGGGCCCGGGGCCGAGATAAGCAATTATGCCAAGTCCCGACTTCTTCATCCCCTATACCAGGCACGGGTTTTCCAACCCTATCAAGTAACATTTTGTATAAGATTGTTCTTGACTGCATCTGACCTATTGACACTAAGGGGAGATCTAAGATCCGACTCTCTCATTTAGTCATGATGTATGTCTTAGAACAACGACTTGACATTGACGTTGCTCTCCACATATTTATATCCATTGTGCATCTTCTCTTATCCGCGCTCTCTCTCCCAAGCTGATCTCGGGCTCCGCTCTCCGAGCTGGGTTCGGGAACTCTCCGTGCCCGAGCCAGTCCCGAACACACCTCTTCCGAGGTGCTCTCAGGAGCTCCAGCCTGGGCTGGTATGGGCTCCTTGCCCGAGCTTACCTTGACCCCTTTTCTTCCGAGTTGGTTTCGGACGATTTTCGCCGAGTTGATCTCGGAGACTTTCTCGGACATTTCTCATGGCACGTAATCTCCCATCACCACATATTCATCTTGGACTATTCATCCCGAAAGAATTTTTTCGGCTTTTTACCAAAGGGCGCATGTGAGAATTAATATTTACCAAAAGGCGTACCTGGGTTTCATTTTACCAAATGGCACATCTATTATAGTAATCTTCCTCTTATACCCCTCCCGTCAAGATTTGTCTTTCTCTTTCTCTTTTTCAGGTAGAATTCCGAGACATCTGAACTTGCTTTTTCATAATTTTCAATTTAAAATAATATATTATGGGAATCAGCTAAAAATGTAAGGTAAACAAAAAAATTAGTTAAAAGAAACATCTCTTCCAGCATGATTTTAAAAATATAAAGAGATTTTTTTTATATTTGATTAATATAAATTAATATATTAAATAATATATTAATAAATATATTAATATATAAAAAACCTATCGAAACATGTGATTTCAGATTCAAACCGACGTAGGGCCTGAAGTCATTTGACTTCAGGCCCTGCGTGGGCCTGAAGTCAGATGACTTCAGGCCCAACGTGCACTAAAATTTTTTTCATTTTAAAAATATTTTTTATAATATTTAATTATGATTTATTAAATTAATTATTTATAGGGTAATCTTTCATATAATTCTACAAGTTATGATAAAATCCTCTCATTTTATTAAAATACTCAGGTATGATCAAAACATGCTTACATTTGTTTAAACTTAAAATACGAAAGTTGCATCTGGATACTACCTAAATACATAATGCATAGCAAAATTGGGTTCCTTGTAGACCATCAACTCATATTTTCAGAATTTGTTACAATATGACTTTTGTAGGTCCTATTGCAATCAAATAACACCTTATTCAGGCCCCTTTGGACCTGAAATATTTTTATTTCAAGCCCAAAGAGGGCTTGAAATATTTTTATTTCAAACCCAAAGAGTATCTGAAATTTTTATTTCAGACCCTCTTTGGCCAGAAATATTTTTATTTCGGGCCCAAAGAGAGCCTGAAATTTTTTATTTCAGACCCTCTTTGACCTGAAAATATTTGCTAGAAACTGATGTTTAATATGGAAAACTATTGCAATTCAACAACATAACCAATGCACATCCCCAACTATCTGTATGAAAGCAAATTACAGGAAGCAATTGTTCTTAAGAAAACAACTAAAAAGTATAACCTCGTTGTTATATTCTTTCAGAAAACCAAAACTCATAAGAAAACAGCTAAATATCCATAAAATTTTAGGTCCTCTTTGGGCCCGAAATAAAAAATTTCAAGCCAAAGAGGGTCTGAAATAAAAATTTTCAGGCCCTCTTTGGACCTGAAATAAAAATATTTTAGGCCCAAAGAGGGCCTGAAATTAATTTATTTCAGGCCTTCTTTGGACCTGAAATGAAATCCAATTGATTTTTTCAGGGGATGAAGTTTTGGAGCACACCAAACTCATTTCTTTTCAACTTTTTCCCCCTTCCTTAAAATATCCAGGGAGTGCTAAAATTATTTAACTTCTTGGGTAGAATCACACACAGAAAATGCACCGAGAGATATTCTATATTGTGCATAATGTTGAGGTGCCACATTCCAAGAATATCTCAAATGCCCCTAAATATACATTGGATAGCACAATTCGAGTCTTTGCAAAACCATAAACTTATAATATATGAAATTATTGCAATCGAACTTTTCTAGGTCCATCAGTGAGTTTTCGCCAAAACCCACCGATGGACCTACGATATTTGAATTTCTTAATACTTGATATCACTAGGTTGGGTTGAGCTAGGAGAAGGTAATTATGATGTTAAAACTTAGTCCTAACCACTAAAAATGATTTTCTTGTGTCGTGTCACTTGTGTCGTACTCACTGATGGACCTACAAAAGTCTTATTGCAACAAATTCTGAAAATATGAGTTGATGGTATTCAAGGAACCCAATTTTGATATGCATTGTGTATTTTAGGTAGTATCCAGATGGAACCTTCTTATTTCAAGTTTAAACAAATGTAAGCATATTCTGATCATACCTGAATATTTCAATAAAATGAGAGGATTTTGTCACAACTTGTAAAATATTTTTTAAAAAAAATTGAGTGCACGTTGGGTCTGACTTCAGGCCCACGTTGCGCCTGAAGTCAAATGACTTCAGGCCCTGCTTGGGCCTGAAGTTGGCTGAAGTCAAATGACTTCAGACCCTCCTAGGGCCTAAAGTAAAGTGACTTTAGGCCCTGCGTCGGTTTGAATCTGAAATCACATATTTTGATAGGTTTTTTATATATTAATATATTATTTAATATATTAATTTATATTAATCAAATATAAAAAAACTTCTCTTTATATTTTTGAAATCATGCTGAAAGAGATGTCTCTTTTAATTGAAATATTTTTTTTACCTTACAGTTTTTTAGCCGATTCTCATAATATATTATTTTAAATTAAAAAGTCTGAAAAAACAGATTCAGATGTCTCGAAATTCTAACTGAGAAAGAGAAAAGTAAATTTTGACGAGAGTAGTATAAGAGGAAAATTACTATAATAGATGTGTCCTTTGTAAAAATGAAACTTAGGTACACATTTTAATAAATATTAATTTTCACGTGTGCCTTTTATAAAAAAATTGAATTTTTTTTCTTCCTGTTTTACTTGTCTGCCGTCATGCCATCATGAACACCGACGAACCAACCTTTGAGGGGATAGCACCTGCGCCGTGATGTTTAACCCGACGCCTATATTTGCATCAGACCATTAGGGTCAGGTCATGTCAAGCTACGGGCGTTTTCCAATTGTTACAGGGTTTATTTTTATTTTTTTTCTTAAATTTGACAATCCAATAAATTTTTATCTATTTATGAAAAAATTAATACTATAATATCGAATAATAAAATTTTAAATAATATAAATTATCGTATTTTTCATGATATAAAATATAATAATATAAAATGCTATAATATTTTTGGCAAATAACTCCGAAAGGGCTTCTCCTATTGAAAAAGAAAAGAAACACTCATTGTCAGTAAAAGCTCTACTTCAGAACACAAAACTCACTCCATTCTCATGTTCTCATGTATGAATAATCCATAACTATAAAAGAGTCTTTATATGTATATCGTGACTTTAATATAATTCAAACTATCTTGTTGGCATTGTTAAGTGAAAAACTTGTCAAACATACTAACTATTAAGTTGGTTCTCAGCCAATCATCTTTCGATTTTTCCTTTGGGACCAGCAGACTCATGTGTACAAGGAGAATTCCATACTATCACCATCAAGAACATTGTCATCGATATCATCGTCACAAATCAACTCATCAATCTGTTTGTGTTCATCCTTCATGTCTTCCTCAACCAGTCGGGTCTTGTTAATTTTTTGATTTAGGGGTCGTTTACAATTCCAAGCTCGATGTCCCTATTCACCACATCAAAAGCACTTGATAGGAGTTTTAGGATTATCATGTGATGGCTGTTAGGAAGGGGACAACTACTGAGGGTGAACAATTTAATTGTTTTGATCACTCATAGTTATTGGTCTTCTGCTTAGCAACTTTTCAACTGTCAAGACTCACTGATAAGCCTTCGAAAAGGTCCAGAGTCAGTGGTGGCTCAGGAAATCTTGTAAGGCTAACGTAATCTCCCTAAATATTGTGCTACCGTTTGCTGCTCGATCTCGAATAGATCATTCCAAGCAATAAGCTGATACAATTTCTTAGTATTATCATCGACGGTTGTAGCTCCTTGCCTTAACGTATAGTCGTTGAAACAACGTTGGCATGTAGCCAAAGGGAAGAAAGTCATTTTTCCCAATCAGTGATTTTGGATTTACCTTGTCTCTCTCATAATCATTGAAGTTGTTTCACCATGCTGAGGCTTGACCTTTTAATATGATAACGATTAATTTTAATTTAACGCAATCAAGTACTTCCTTGTTTTCGAAAATCCTCTCTATTTTGTTCATCCAATCAACGAAGTCTTTTGCTTGTAATATGTCAAAAAATCAAGAAGATTAACTCGAAAACCAAAGTTCCTATATTGTTCTCTCGACTATGATGTTCTCGGTACATAGTACAATGGTAGCACAAGTTATTCTTGGAAGTAAATTCAAAGTTATGATCAAAGATCTCACAATCTTCAAAATCCCATACCGCCAAATGTTGGGTTAATTCTGTAATTTGTTTCTGCAAATCCTCAATCATCATTATACCCTAAATGTTATGATCGCGGCGTTGAGCTTCCTCAATCATAACCTGCCTATTGAGACTATGACCACGTTCACGACGACCCTCCATTGGATACTAATGAGCTTTGATACCAATTGATATTGGATAGAATATAGATTATTTTGGGGCGTGAATTTTTAGAGGGGTTAATGAGAAAATAAGAGAGATAACAAAATAATGAGTAGACGAAACTAAGCTTAAATTCTTATCAAGAAAACAAGCAGTGGCGTAGCCAAGATTATTGATCAGGAGGGGCGATTTTTGACTAAGAGAAACGATTTTCGAAAATTTAAAATCTTAATGAAAATTGATCAACATCAAAACTTAGACACAAGACATCAAATATACACAGAACCTAACTTAACTCAATTGATCGATACCAAAACTATCCGGGTATTTACATAACTTTAGTTTGATCATCATTGGATCAAATCAACTCCAAATCGATCATGGTTGAACCAATATAATCCTTAGATACAAGGCATCAAATATACATAGGTCTAACTAATTCGGTTGATCAACATCAAAACTATCTAGGATACATACATAAACTTAGTTCGACCATAATTTGACCAAATCAACTTTAAATCAATCACGGATTGAACCAATGTAATCCTTATCTCCGCACATACCTGTTAGATTTATTTCGAATTCGATCAAATTTTAATTTAGCATTTTCACTTCATGTTCTGTGAATTAGTTCATTCATTTATTAGTATATATTTTATTTTTAAAATTCAATATTTATTAACATTCTAAATCAAGATATTTCCTTTAAAAGTTATATTAATGGATAGTTTAGGTCTTCAGATTTTCAAATATATAATCAATTTTAATTTTTAGATGATGAACAATGATAAATTAATCCGTTAAAGTGTTAGTGAATTATATATATATATATATATATATCAAAGTGTCGGGGTGCGACGACACCCCTGCTACTAAGGTGACTAAGCTACTAAAACAAGAGCGAAAATAGAAAAAAAAAGATGTGGTCGTAATATAATTTAAGCAAAGCAAATTAATTCAATATCCAAAAACTTGTTCTAAACATCATTTAAGCATAAATTTATACAGCTCTTATAACCCTCAAAAAAAAACTAAAGAATTTTAAAAAAAAAACCGAGACTTAGTTTCCTATGATTAAGGGATGCTAGAATTAAGGACAAGATTAACGATAATCAAGAAAAATGCTTACTAAACTTAATAAACGAAAAATCAATTAAGAAAAAACCTAAAAGATAAGGATCCAAAGCTCCTCAGTCCGTGTCGTCGTGCTTGTGATCAAATCATGTTGGTTTATAGCTAGGGCTCGTAGTCATGCCATGTCCCTCTGCATTGTAAAGTCAGGAGAAAGTCAGAGGAGATGAATAAACATTTGAACTGACATATTTAACCTAAAAGGAGAAAGAATCAAAATTTAGTCTCCAAGGATCGACTCCCATCCATTCACATCAGAAGCTGAAAGAGAGGTTGATTCTGGGTAATTAAATCATCTCTCATTGTTTCCATCTTCGTAACCTTTCAAGTAAATAACTGTTTTCCAGGCCTATTCTCCTCTCCTACCCCTTTTTTTGCAGGGCAGGAAGGTAGCCGAAGAAGATGAATGAAGGAAAAAATAATAAAACATTGAGAGAGAGACTGAGTTTAACCTCCCCTAAAGAGCTTGTAGAAGAAGAGAAATTAGCTAGCACATCAAGTCAGAGGGAAAAATCATAATGTTTTGCAGTTATTACGATCATAGAAGATTATATAACTCCTATGTATATTTTCTCTAGGAGTAACTAATTAATTGAAGAAGGAGAACCTTATGCAATGATAAATTTGTTACTGACCTTGAAGTTACGAATTCAAATCGCGAAAATGGCCTCAAGTAAAAAATACAATAAGGTTTTGTACAATTGACTCCGTATGATCAACCCTGCTTAAAACCCGCCGCACCAACAGGAACTTAGTATGTCAAACTAATTAATTAATTAATTGAAAATATAGTCATTTAATACTTTGTAATGGATCTAAAATGGCCTTGAACAACATTTTCAAAGTGAATGGTGAAACTAGAGATGGTTTATTAAAATTAGAATTAGCAACCGGCATGCAGATTCATGCATCTAAGAGCAAAATAGGCATACAAAATAATAATAATAATAAAACTCAACAAATTAACCAAGAGACCTGCCATATATAGCATTCATGATACACCTAAGAGAAATAATGGACATTACAATCTTCTCCCTTTTAGGCATGCAACAATTAAACAATAGAAAATCATATTTCGGGAAATCTTTTAGCATCTGTATCGCATCAAGATAGAAAAATATCGCAAAGATGTTGAACAAGATTAGTATTCACACACCTTAGACAGAGTTAGAGATGATCACACACTTCTTTGGTGCTGAGCCAAGCAGATAACCAGTCGTACCATTCCCGAACCCAATCAGAACGTCGTCGCAGTGAACACTCAAGATAGACCAATCGGAACCCCAGGATACCCAGGAGAAAACCCTAACATTGAATCCTACAGCACCATCACCTCGCCCACGGTCCGACTCGATCCGCTTTGCCACATCGGAATTGACGTACTCCCCGATCGCCGCCAATCGAACTCTGAGAACGGTGGTTTCGCCCGCCCCTTGATCGAACGGTGCGAGAGCGTTTTCGGACAAGATGTCGGAGGCATATAGCACGCTGGCGGTGACTTGCTCGTAGTAGATGCGCATCAGACGGTCGGGGTTGTGGACGGTGAGGTTGAGGTCGAAGGAAGCGGATAACTGCTTCCGCTGTTGATCAGCGGAGGAGGAGAGGTTGAAGTCAGTGACGCAAGCGGAAGAGACGGCGAACTCCTGCGTGCGGGGGAGGAAGACGATGACAACGACGAGGAAGACAAGGGACAGGAAGACCACGAAGGCGATTTTGCAGTGGCGGCTTTCGAACAAGGCTTCGTAGCGGGAAAGAGGAGCGCAGGCCGGAGGAGGAGGAGGAGGAGAAGGAGGGCAGAAGAGGCGCGGAGGAGGGGCGCTGTTCGATCCGGAGGCGGAATAGCCGGTGACGACGGCAGGCTTGAGATTGCCGGCGGAGGAACTCATGGCAAAGCAAGTAATTCAAGAAACGAAATCCAAGCGGTTCGGCCTTGGAGGTGAAAAACCTAATTTATATAAGAAAAAATATATATTTATAGAAATTTCTTCTAATTTAAAATTAAATAAGAGGATAAATTTGTGATCGGATTTAGCGGTGGGGTATCCAATTGAACCCAAATCAATCCGGTTCTTCTGTCATTAGAGATGCCGGTTGGATTTGGTTTAGTATTTAATATTTAAGATTTAAGATAGATTTATGATAGGATTTTTAAAGTATAAAAAATTGCTGATTTTAATGTATTAAACTTTTTTTTTGATAGTTTAATAAAGGAGGAATATGGTATAAAGGACAGACAGACCAATGAAAATCACTGATTTTAATGTATAAAATGTAAATTTTCAAAATATTTAACTTTTATTTATTCATTCAATAATATGATTAATTAAGGTGTCATCATCTTTAATTTTCATCACTATTATCATTTTTCCCATTAAATGGACATATAATTAACACATGTAATATTATCATCATAATGTCTGAGATCAAAATTTGACAAATTCAATATGCCGTTCTTTTAATGATAATTATAATATTTGAATTAATAGTTTTTATGATTTATCTTTCTGTATTAATCATGAGAATGAGAAGGATTAACTTAGAGATTGAGGATTTTGCCATTTTTTTCTAAACGTAATTGAAAATAATATTGCTATTGGTTGCGAAGTGTACTTCACGCGCTTGACCCAGTCTCATCGGTGATAGGAGAGAAGAAGATGTGAACGGTGGCCCATGGTGAAAAAACTCCAATTGACGATCGGAGACTAAAGGAAGGATGCAGGACGAGGAAAGGAGGATAAGACTCAAGCGAAACATTTTTTTCTTCCTACTTTACTTGTCCGCCGTCATGATCAGCGATGAACCAGCCTTTGAGGGGATAGCACCTGCGCCGCGATGTTCAACCCGACGCCTATATTTGCATCAGACCATCATGGTCAGGTCATGTCAAACTATGGCGTTTTCTAGTTGTCACAGGGTTTGTTTTTATTTTTTTCTTAAATTCGACAATCTAATAAATTTTTATCTATTTAAGAAAAGAGTCTTTATACGTATACCGTGGCCTTAATACAATTCAAACTATCTTGTTGGCATTATTAAGTAAAAAACTTATCAAACGCAGTAATTATCACATTGATTTTCAGTCAATCATCTTTCGATTCTTCCTTTGGGACCAATAATCATATGTACAATAAGAGTCTCATGGTCATGGCCATAAAGAACATTGTTATCGATATCGTCGTTATAAATCAGCTCATCAATCTATTTGAGTTCATCCTTCATGCCTTCCTCAACCAGCTGGGTCTTGGTTTTTTGATAATTTGATTTAGGGGTCGTTCACAATATGAAGCTCGATGTTCTTGTTCACCACATCGAAAGCGCTTGATAAGGGTTTTAGGGTTATTTTGTGACGGCTATTGGGAAGGGCATAACTCCTAAGGGTGAATAACTCGATTGTTTTGATCACATCTAATTGTTAGTCTTCTGTTTAGCTATTTTTCAATTGTTAAGGCTCCCTGATAAACTTTCAAAATGGTCTAGAGTGAGTGGTGGCTCAAGGAATCTTGTAAGGCTGAAGTAATCTCCCTAAATATCGTGTTACCATCTGCTCCTTGGTCTCGAATAGATTGTTTCAAGCAATAAGTTGATAGAATTTTTCAGTATAATCGTCGACAGTTTTAGCTCCTTGCCTAAACATATGGAGTCATTGAAATAACGTTTGCATGTAGCCGAAGGGAAGAAAGTCATTTTTCCCCAATCGATGATTTTGAATTTACCTTATCTCTCTCGTGATCATTGAATTTGCTTCACTATGCTGAGGCTCGACCTTTTAATACGATAATGATCAATTTTACTTTGACGCGATCAAGTATTTATGTTCGAAAATCCTCTCTACTTTATTGATCTAATCAACGAAGCATTTCACCTATAACATGCCAAAAACATCAAGAAGATTAACTCGGAAATCAAAGTCCCTATATTGTTCTCTCGACCATGATGTTCCTAGTACGTAGTACGATGGTGATACAAGTTCTTGAAAGTACACTCAAAGTTACAATTAAAGATCTCACGATTTTCAAAATCCCATAATGCCAGACGTTGGGTTAATTCCATACTTTGCTGCTGCAAATCCTCAATCATCATTATATCCTGAATGTTACAATAATGCAGTGCTGGGTTTCCTCAATCAAAACTTGCCTATTGCGATAACGATAATGTTCACGACAACCCTTTATTAGATCTTAATGAGCTTTAATACCGCCCCCACGGGCTGGATCGGATGGTGAGGCGCCTGGCCGATTTGAATGAGGTCTTAGGTTCGAGGGTCACCAGTTGCACACGGGGATAAAATCCTGGTCTGCAGGCATTAATTCCCTCGACCCCAGGCGCCTCACTACACCAGTAGTAACCGTGATTTGCCTCCCTCTAAAAACCTGTGGGGCCGGGATCAGGGGGCCGCTAAGGTGGCGATTCCACCTTTTTGAATTAATGAGCTTTAATACCAACTTATACCGGATAGAGTATAGATTATTCTGGGACGTGAAATTTCAAGGGCATTAATGAGAAAGTAAGAGAGATTACAGAATAAGGAAGAGCTAAAACTAGGTTTAAATTCTTATCAAGAAAACAAGAATCAAAAAAGAAAAAAGAGATGTGGCCATAATGTAATTTAAACTAAGCAAATTAATTCAATATCCAAAAATTTATTCTAAACATCATTGAAGCATAGATTTATATAGCTCTTAGAACCCTCAAAAAAACTCTAAAAAAAACTTTAAAAAAAAGACAAGACTTAATTCCCTAAGATTCAGAGATACTAGCATTAAGAACAAGGTTAACTATAATCAAGAAAAATGCCTACTAAACTTAATAAACGAAAAATAAATTGAGAAAAAACCTAAAAGATGAGGATCCAAAGCTCCTCGGTCCATGTCGTGCTTGTTCATACGATCAAGTCACGTTGCTTTTTAGTCAGGGCTCATTGTCATGCCATGCGCGCCCCTCTGCATCATAAGGTCCGGAGAAAGTCAGAAGAGATGAGAGTAGAGAAAGACAACAATTAATATTTTACTCAATCATGCATGGGCATGGAAAATGAATAACCATTGAACTGGCATATTTAACCTAATTAAAGTCAAATGGAGAAAGAATCGAAATTTAGTTTCCAAGTGATCGACCCCCATCCATTCAAATATAATCCGAAGCTGAAAGAGAGCTTGATTCTGAGTAATTTAATCATTTCACTCATTGTTTTCATCTTCGTCTACCTTTCAAGTAAATCACTGTTTTCCTAGCCTATTCTCCTTTCCTATCCTTTTTTTTCAGGGCAGGAAGGTCTCGGAACGAAGATGAATGAAGGAAAAAATAATAAAACATTGAGAGAGAGGAGAGAGAGACTGAGTTTAACGTCCTCCCCTAAAGAGATTGTAGAAGAAGAGAAATTAGCAAGTACATCAAGTCGAGAGGGAAAAATCCTAATGTTTTGCTACATTATCTAGGATTAACTAATTAATTGAAGAAGGAGAACTTTGGCAGAATGATATATTTGCTACCATATGACATTCAAGTTAAGAATTCAAATTTTGAAAACAACCTTTAGTAAAAATATACCGTCCCCATGGGATGGACTGATGGTTAATACGTGAGTATTGTCATTAAGCGGTCTAAGGTCAAATTCTAGCAAAGTCAGTATGCCCACTCTCCCCATGCGCTAGCCACAACATCCGGGCTAGTAGCCCCCGTGATTTACCTCCTCCGTATTGGCCCTAGGACGGGTTGGCGGGGGCGCTGGGGGCGAGCGATTCGCCTTTTGCCACCAACAATAAGGCTTCGTACCGCCACAGACTATTGCATGGTCGAGCTATCGGGTGCCGATATCATCAGTGATAAGTCGTCATGCATCTCCGTCCACGATTTACCCTCGTTGACCGGTAGGAACTCTCGTTGAAGGCCGTGGATATGCCGATAGTCAAGTGGATTAGTCGGGCGTAAATCTAAATATCCCTTGCAAATCTAAAAAAAAACAATAAGACTTCGTACAATTGATTCCACGTGGTCCAACCATTCGTAAAACCCGCACCAACCAGAACTTCGTGCGTAAGACTGATTTAGTAATTAATTAATTGAAATTATAGTCAATTAGTTTTAACTATAGCACTTTGTAATGGATCTAAAATGGCCTTGAACAACATTTTCAAAGTGAATGGTGGGTTTGATCAAGAGACGCATGACATACCTAAAAGAACTAATGCACATTACAATCTTCTCCCTTTAGGTAGATGATATTATTTCTTCTCTTTAGGCATGCAACAATTAAACATTAGAAAATCATATTTCGGGAAATCTTTTAGCATCTGTATCGCATCAAGATAGAAGAATGTCGCAAAGATGTTGAACAAGGTTAGTATTCACAGACCTTAGACAGAGTTAGAGATGATCACACACTTCTTTGGTGCTGATCCAAGCAGATAACCAGTGGTGGCTTCATTCGTACCATTCCCGAACCCAATCAGAACGTCATCGCAGTGAACACTCAAGATAGACCAATCGGCACTCCGTGCCCCGGATCCAATTTTAACCCAGGAGAAAACCCTGACATTGAATCCTACCGCACCATCACCTCGCCCACGGTCCGACTCGATCCCCTTTGCCACATCGGAGTTGACGTACTCCCCGAGCGCCGCCAATCGAACTCTGAGAACGGTGGTTTCGCCCGCCCCTTGATCGAACGGTGGGAGAGGGTTTTCGGACAAAATGTCGGAGGCATATAGCACGCTGGCGGTGGCTTGCTCGTAGTAGATGCGCATCCGACGGTTGGGGCTGTGGACGGTGAGGTTGAGGTCGAAGGAAGCGGATAACTGCTTCTGCTGTTGATCAGCGGAGGAGGAGAGGTTGAAGTCAGTGACGCAAGCGGAAGAGACGGCGAACTCGGGCATGCGGGGGCGTTGGATGGAAATGATGATGAGATCGACGAAGAAGACGATGACGGCGAGGGCCATGAAGAGCATTAAGACCATAATGGCGATGAAGAGGAGGTAGCGAAGGAAGGTGGTGTTGTCGCGGGGAGGACGAGCGTAGGCCGGAGGAGGAGGAGGAGAGTAGAAGGGGGGCGGGGTAGGGGCGCCGTTCGATCCGGAGGCGGGGTAGCCGGTGAAGACGGCAGTCTTGGGACACTACAAAAATAACGAGGTTTTGCGACGGACAATTATAATTGTCTGTCGCAAATAGCAACGGATATATAGTATCCGTCGCCAAATTTGCGCGGCAAGTCAAACTCCTAATTATAGCGACGGACATGGTCAAAGTCCGTCGCTATTGCGACGGATATTTTTAGACATCCGTCGCTAATGTTAGGCGACGAGTCAAAGTCCGTCGCTAAGTCCGTCGCTATTGCGACGGATTAGTCAACCCGTCGCTAATGTTGCGACGGACAATGTTGCGACGGACAAGTTAGTCCGTCGCAAAATTACTTAAAAAACGCGACGCCCCCCTTCCCCCGCGGCCACGCAAACCCTAGCGACCGACTGAAGCGGCGATTCTCCTCCGGCGAACTCTCCTCCGATCCCAGGTACGCGAGTTAGTTCCATTTGCCGTATATTATCGTTTTTTTGTGATCACGCGCCGACGTCGTCTTCTCCGGCCAGCCACCGCTCTTGGCACGGCCGCGCGCGTCCTCCCGCGGTCTCGCGCCGCTTGCTCGCGGTCGCGGCCCAGTGCGGCCGGCCGGCCGACGGGCCTGCGGCCGGCCGGCGGCCCTTGCTGTGGCCGACACAGTCAAAAATTCTTTTTAATTAATTGAATTAATTAAAGTTAATTAAATCAATTAGATTAATTAATTGAATTCAGTTAATTAATTAGAATTAAACAATGTGTAATTAATTTATCAAATATTTTATTTATTTTAGTTTAATTGTTTCATTAATTTGATTATTAAGGTGATTAATTGTTTGATTAGTGTAATTATTTTGATAAATTTTTTCATTACTTGTTCTATTAATTAGATCTTGTTTGATTAGTTTTAGATTAATCAAATTATATCATGTTTGATTAATAAGATCATGCATTTTTTTAGTATACCATTAATATCACATTTTAATATGTGTGGTTTGATTAAATTGTCTTATCTGAATTCAGATACAATGTATCCGAACAAGGCATGGATGTATAATAGGTTAGACAATGGATTTATCCGTGACGAATTTTTTGCTGGAGTGGAAGAATTTGTTAACTTTGCAAAGTGTCATCCTGAGTGTTTGAATGGCACAGAGTTGAAGTGTCCATGTAATCAACGCAAATGTAGAAATACAGCTTTCCGTGATGAAGATACAGTGAAAACTCATATCGGCAGGTATGGGTTTGTTCCAGATTATTACAACCGGTATTGTCATGGAGAGCCGTATGTATATGAATTTGGTGGACCTTCCGTTGCATCATCATCGAACTCAATTGGACCAGAAACATCATATAACTCTGCTGATGCAATGCAATCAATGGTTTACGATGCAATGAATGCTTTTGATCAACCAAATGTAGAACAAGTACCTACTTCTGATGTTCAGAAAATGTATGACATGTTAAAGGCTAGTGAAAGAGAATTATGGGAAGGTATTCCTTCTGGTCATTCTCAATTATCTGCTACTGCAAGATTATTCAATATGAAGGCAGAACATCATTTCTCAGAACGATGTTATGATGACATATGTCAACTTATGTCAGAGTTGCTTCCAACTGATAACTGCATGACTGATAGTTTCTACAACACTAAAAAACTAATCAGAGACTTGGGTTTGCCAATTGAGAAGATACATTGTTGTGTCAATAATTGCATGATCTTTTGGAACCAAGATAGTGAATTGATGGAATGCAAAATCTGCAACCATCCCCGTTACAAGCATGGTGTTCGCATGGTAAATCAGAAGAAGAAAAAAAATATTCCTTACAAAGTCATGTATTATTTTCCTTTGACTGTTAGACTCCAACGTTTGTATGCATCAGCAGCAACAGCGAGTCATATGATTTGGCATCAAAACCATAGACATGATGGAGACATTATGTGTCATCCTTGTGATTCCCCTGCATGGAAACATTTAGATTCAACATTTTCTTCCTTTGCTATGGAACCACGTAATGTCAGACTTGGACTTTCTGCAGATGGATTTCAGCCATTTGGAAGTTATGGACAACAATATTCATCGTGGCCTGTTATCTTAACACCATACAACTTACCACCATGGATGTGCATGAAAGATGAATTTATGTTTCTTACTGTTTTAATTCCAGGTCCTCAAAATCCAAAAGGGCACATAGATGTTTTTTTGCAACCTTTGATAGCTGAGCTGAATTATTTATGGAATATAGGTTCAGAGACGTATGACATTGCTACAAAGTCAAACTTTTTAATGCATGCAGCATTGTTATGGACTATTAGTGATTTTCCTGCTTACTCAATGTTATCAGGATGGAGCACAGCTGGAAAGTTAGCATGTCCACATTGTATGAGTCAGTCAGATGCATTTTCTTTGCCATGCAGTGGCAAGATTTCATGGTTTGATAATCATCGGAAATTTTTACCTCTTGATCATCCGCTCAGAAGAAATAAGAAATATTTCAAAAGGAATGAAATAGTTAGGAAGCTACCTCCATTTGGGATGTTAGGCGAAGAAGTGTTAAATGAAATTGATAGTTATGGATTTCTACCAGTATATCAGGATGGATCAGATGATATCAACAAGTATATTGTTAGAGTCAACAAATGTTGTTGGAGGAAAAGAAGTATTTTTTGGGAGCTTCCATATTGGAAATATTTACTCATTCGTCATAATTTGGATGTGATGCATATTGAGAAAAATTTCTTTGATAACATCATTAATACTGTCTTAAATGTGCATGGGAAAACAAAAGATACAACAAAATCTCGTGAAGAATTGAAACAATTAGTTAGCAGGCCTGAGTTGCATCAGAATGAAACAACTGGTAAATATCCCAAGGCTTGTTATACATTGGACAAAGATACATTGGACAAAGAAAGTAAGCAAGCATTATGTTCTTGGTTGAAAAACATAAAATTCCCAGATGGATATGCCTCAAATATGTCTCGTTGTGTGGATACCAATAGATCTAAAATGGTTGGAATGAAGAGTCATGATTGTCATGTGTTTATGCAAAGATTAATTCCAATAGCTTTCCAAGAATTACTTTCAAATAATGTTTGGCAAGCACTTACAGAATTAAGCCTTTTTTTCAAAAATCTGACTTTCAGAGTTGTTACGGCAGCAGATATGTTACGCCTTCAGACAGAGATTCCTTTAATACTATGTAAGCTTGAGCGAATATTTCCACCAAGCTTTTTTGATTCAATGGAGCATTTGCCTATTCATTTACCTAGTGAGGCACAGGTTGGTGGTCCTGTACAATACAGATGGATGTATCCCTTTGAAAGGTTTCTTAGAAAATTAAAGAATAATGTGCGTAATAAAGCAAGAGTTGAGGGATCAATATGTAATGCATATCTGGTTGAAGAAGCAAGTTCATTTTGCTCCTATTACTTTGCTGAAAATGTGAAAACCAGACATCGAAAGTGTCCACGCAATCAAGATGACATTCCATCAGTTGACCCAGACATTCTTTCTATCTTCAAGTATCCTGGAAGAGCAATGGGTTCAACTCTATCTAGACGGTTAAATGACAGAGAATATTATGCCGCCAGGACATATATCCTCTTAAACTGTGAAGATGTCAAACCATACCTAAGGTATTATCTCATGTTGTAATGAAATTAATATCAAATGATATAATCAAATTTCTAGTATGATATCAAATGAACTTATATGTCAGGTTATACCAAGAACAGTTGTACATTCAAAATCCATCGATAAGTGCAAATGAGGTAGATTAAAAGATAGAAGAAGAATTTGCATTTTGGTTTCAAATATATGTAAGTGAGTGCTGATGCAATTTTTTTAACAATTCTTGATTACTTATTAATCTAATAAGTTCACCCACCACTATTATAGGTCAATGATGACAGAATTTCAAATGTAGCAGACGACAGAATTAAAAATCTCGCATTTGGACCTCTTTGTACTGTGACAGTCTACTCGGGCTATTACATGAATGGATACAGATTTCATGTGAGGCAACGTGATTCAGGGATGCTAACGTATAATTCTGGCATCAGTGTCAAAGGATCAACAAACAATAATGATAATGAATTTGACTATTATGGCAAGCTAGAGGAAATTATCGAAGTTGAATACCCAGCGTTGCCTTTCAAAAGATGTGTACTATTCAGGTGTTCTTGGTATGATCCAACACCAAGGACGGGCACAAGGAAACATCGGTTATACAATTTAGTTGAGGTTAATTCAAGCAAAAGATTCAACAAGTTCGAACCTTTCATTTTTGCAATGCAAGCTGGTCAAGTATTTTATTTGGAGTACCCAACTAAGAGAAGACGCCCTAGTGAATGGCTTGCTGTATGTCAAATGAAGCCTAGGTCAACAATTGAAATGCCAAATACGATCACTAGCCAAAACTCAGATGCTTATCAAAATGAAGAAGTTATAATCAACTCAGTTGATTCAGAAATACAATCAGTATCTCAATTACTTATAGATGAGAATGTCTCTGACGAGGAAATTGATGATGGTGAAATATCTAGCAGTGAGGAGGTCAATGTATCAACGGATTCAAGCGATGAAAATTTGCATGTCAATTTAGTTCCATCAGATTAGGATGAGTTAAATGTATTGAACAATATTAACTAATCAGAGTTTGTATTAAGATGAGTTGTTAATTTAGATCATGCTGCTTGTATTGAACATGTTTATACGATGCTTGATTATCCATTTGCTAGCTTTATTTAGATCATTCTGCTTGTATTGAACATTCTTCATTAGTGCACGTTTCCATTTGTCTCTAACATGTCTCATTTGCATGTTTTACCTATTCTACTTATTTACCTAAACTTTTTGTTTAATCAGGTACCATGGCTGCACCCCGAGATCGGCGGATTATACTTACAGTCGCCGGTGACAGGTATACCTATTCTTCGTATATATTTTCTTACAGAATTTGCTAATATATTTTATTTTTTCCTACAGTTTCATGCCAGATGGGCATCAGGTCTCATCTTATATATCTAAAAAATTTAAAGAAAGACTATCACCTACGACGACATGGGGTCATATTGAGAATGATTTGAAATCATTCTATTATGGAGAGTTTTTAGTAAGTATTTTACATGTATATTTAATTTGATATTATAACTTATTTTCATACTAACCATATAAATTTTTTTCATACAGAAAAGGTACACCTGGGAGGAGGGTGCGGAGGAGCAATTTAAGAAGACCTGGAATGCCTACTGCTCTAAATTATACAGGGACATGCTCTACAAATGGAGAAAGAAGGCTGATAGGCCTACAGAGGTCCCTGAGCCGATTTGGGCAGCATGGCGAGCTGTCTGGGATGCCCCGCACTGGAAAAAGAATGCTGCGATTGCTCGAGGCAATCACAATTCAGAGGTTGCTGGGCCCAGCACGGGATCGACGAAGCACACTGCTGGATCCCGTTCCATTATCCAGCATGTCAGTGATTTGGTAAGTACTTTTTATTTTGGTTATTAAAGGGATTTAGTATGTTTTTGTGGATATATTTAAACATTATATTTTGTGTATACAGGCTGCTGAGCTACAGAGACCTCCCACTAGTTGGGAGTTATTCAGCAAGACCCACAAGAAAAAAGATGGGTCTTTTGTCGATCGTCGCTCCCTATCTATCAATGTAAGTATATTAATTATATTTTACTTGTTTTAACATTTTATATAGACTAATTAAATTTTTATTTCACAGGAATCAATGACCACTAGAGTTTCTGAGGCACAGGCGTCTCAGCCTGCTGCAGAGGGGGAGGATGCACAGCCTCTTTCGACCGACGATGTGAATAGGATTTATTTTGAGGTCGTCGGTGGGAAGAGGAAGACCGCCTGCTACGGCCTGGGCTCTCAGGCAAAGGTTACATATGATCAGATGAGAGCTCCAGGGGTTAGGGGGTGTCCACCATCCTCCTCCTCTACCTCTAGTGAGGTTCGTCATTTGCGGGAGGAAAATGAAGCCCTGCAGACTCGACTCACGTCGATAGAGGAGACGTGTGCCGGGAGGGACGCAGAATGGGCTAAGACGAGCGCAGAATGGGCTCAGAGGGAAGCAGCGAGGGATGCTGAGTTGAGAGATTTGCAGGCTCACCAGGCACACACTGACGAGATATTACGTCACATGCGAGCTTTTGCTGCTACCCTATCGCCCATGACACAGATGTCAGCCCTTCCCGCCTCTCGTTTTGACGCTCCGGATACACAGATGTCAGCCGCTCCCGCTCCCGCCCATCGTTTTGAGTCTCAGGATACACAGGATCCTGAGCATCCCACAGAGGAGTAGAGTTATTATAGTGGTATGATCAATTTTTCCCCCATTTTTTTCAGTAACAATGTATTAAGTTATTATATCCATAATAACTTGTTTTCTTATTACTCCATTTATGTTTACAGATTCTACATTATCAGAGTTGAGTTCAGATTTCTCCTCTTGCTTGAAAGGTATTAGAGTTACATATTTAATACATATTTAATATTTCTTCTCTTGCTCCGGTATAGTTTAGTTTTCATTTACATATTTCATATTATTAGAGTTATCTTCTATTTGTTGTTTTTCTTCTATTAGATCGAGTTATCTTTTATTATATATGCTTACTTCATTTCTTATTTCTTATTGTTATCAATTCATATTTATTTCTGTATTGGATTGCTTTCTTATTGTTTTATCTTCTATTGTGCAGGAATATTTTTCCTTTCCATCCATTATTCACTCTGATATTCATGTACGTAATGATTCTCTACGAAACTCTGATTTTTGATATATGTTTACTTTCTTTTCATATATACATTTACTTGCTTGAAAAGTGTATAAGTTTTGATACATATGTTTACTCTGTTACATTTGGATACATCATATGTTTACTCTTTTTTTGATTGGAAAGTTTAGATTGTATAAGTTTCCTCTTGTTTCAAAGTTTCCATTGTAAAAGTTTAGAAATTAAACTTTGGAATGAATAGTGGATTGAATCTACACATTTCGAAATGATTGTTTCGATCTGATTGAATTCGAAACAAAAATTTGGATTGTTGTAAATGTTTGGATTGTTATAAATGTTTGGATTGTAATTGTGAATATTTGGATTGTTCTGAATGTTTGAATTGTAATTGTGAATGTTTGGATTGTAATTGTGAATGTTTGGATTATAATTGTGAATGTTTGGATGTTGAAATATATATTCCTGTTTGATATTTGTTTATGTTATTATTGTATTCAGGGAAAGTAGAAGAAAAGGCTACTGGGTGTCAAAATTTTTCAGGTTTAGCGACGGATAATTTTAAAAAACCGTCGCAAATAGCGACGGATATTTGACTTTGCCGTCGCTAAAACGATGTAATAGCGACGGATTTTTGACCGTATCCGTCGCTATTACGATATATTAGCGACGGCCTTTGACCATATCCGTCGCTACCCCATACCATTTGCGACGGATATTTGACCATCCGTCGCTACTATTTCCCCGGCCACTTTTGGGTTGTTTGCGACGGGGGGTTAAATATCCGTCGCTAATATAGCGACGGCGATCAAAAAATCTCCGTCGCTAACAAGCTCTGCGACGGGTTCTCAGCCGACGGCGGCAATTCCGTCGCTAATCCGTCGCTATTACTGTGTTGCGACGGAATAGCGACGGATTATTGTCGTCGCTATTCCATGTTATTTTTGTAGTGGGATAGCCGGCGGAGGAACTCATGGTAAAACTAGAAATCCAACCGATGATGCTTCTTCGGAGAAAAAACCTAATTTATACAAAATATATATATATATATATATATATATATATTAGAAATTTCTTCCAATTTAAAATTAAATAAGAGGATAAATTTGTGACCGGATTTAGCGGTGGGTATCCAATTGAATCAAAATCAATCCGACTCTTCTGCCGTCTGCCGTCAGAGATGCCGGCTTTTCACTGGTAATTTAAGGGGGCGTTTAATTTGTGTCATTTTTCATTTTTATTTTTCAAAAAATCATATTTTCTAATTTTCTGGAAAATGATTTTTTTTCATTCTCCAGTTTTTCAGAAAATATTATATTTTTTTCTGAAAAAAAAACTGGAAAATACAAACCAAATATGTTTTTCAGAAAACCGCATTTTCTACAGAAAATGAAAATGGAAAACAGATTGGAAAATGCAAACCAAACGCCCCTAATATTTTCGTCTAAATCGAATATAAATTTTTTAAATAAAAAAATTTTAATTAATAATTATCTAAAAAAATTTCAAAACTTATTAGTAACTATATCTTCCTATTTTTCAAATTTTAAAAATTCATAAAATCAAAATCATAAATTTTAAAAATACAAATTCAAAAGAGAATGTATATTACAAATCCTAAAAAGAAAAATTCATATCTTAATTCAAAATTAAAATTTTAAAAAATAATTTATCAAATTCATAAAGATAATTTCGAATTTGAAATTGTATTTTAAAAATTCAAAAATTAAAATTTTAAATAAATTATAATGATTACAATAAAGTATATAAAAAGATAAATTTAATTTAATTTTAATAAAATATAGGTCTTTAGCTTCCCTTGAGGTGATGTAAAAAAAATGATAGTCTCACATCTGAAGTTACCAAGGCGAATTACGCGCAGAGTAATTATAAAAATGGACAAAGAATGGTAAAATAACTCATACTTTTCTCGACCTTTTGGCTAAGATCAAGTGTAGTATATGTTCTTATCAGTTTAATATCTGATATGTGGGTCATTGGTCCACTTTGATATTAAATTAATTTTTATATGGGGGATGACCCATCACATTAGCTTGCTACTAGAGTTTTCATCCACATTTACCACCCTTATAAAATTTATAATCACCATTAATATCTTATATAATAAAAATAATATTATATCTTATATTAACATGAATCCATGATGAAATAAAATTATTTTTTATTTTAATTTTTCATTTAATAATAAAAATTGGTATATATATATATATATATTATCATTAAATATGTTATTTGAATTCTGTAAGATTCCATCGCACGTTAGTTTAATAAAGGAGGTATTGCCCCCGGGGCTATGGTGCAGCGGTAAGGTCACTAGTCGTTAATCTAGGCATCCGCAGTTCGATTCCCAGCTACGGCGCATTTTGTATGAATTTTTCCTCTAAATGAGGCGCGAACCCTGGGATGCTGGACTTCTAGACTGGCCACAGCGAGCGCTTCCCGATTTACCCCTGGTGACTGGTGGGAAACTTCCGTGGGGCCGGACCGGTTACCCCAGGTTCAATTTGTCTGCTGCCTGGTTCATCATAATAAAGGAGGTATTATACTAGTTAGTTTAATAAAGGAGGAATATGGTATGAAGGATAGACCAATGAAAATCGCAGATTTTAATTAGGGATGTAATTGAACCGAGACGAGTCGAATACCTGAGAGTTTGAATTTGATTCGTTTATTATCGAGCCGAGCTAAACTTAATTTATCGAATATAGTGATGGCTCGCGAGCATATTCGAGCCTAATTGAGTCCTAAACGAACTTACCAAATATAAATTATTAATTAAATTATTCATCAATTTATTGAAAAAATAAATTATATATTCTAAAAAAATATAAAATATTTATTAAAATCTATGATTTTATTCATACAAACGAGCTTTATTAGATATTTTATATTTATTTAATGTAAAAAATTAAAATTATATATTTAATGTTAAATATTAATTTTATATTTTACAAACTAGTTCACGTGTATATTAACAAGTCTGTTACAAGCTAACGAGCCGAATACTGCTGAATTTGAGTTTGGTTCGTTAATATTAATGAGCTTTACTAAACCAGCTCAAATGAACTTCTATCGAATCGAGCTCTTAATAGTTTATGAGCGACTTGATTCATTTACCGTCCTAATTTTAATGTATAAAATATAAATTTTCAAAATATTTACATTTTGTTTAATCATCCAATAATATGATTAATTAAAGTGCCATCATCCTCCGTTATCTTCCCCGTCAATGCGTTATCAGCCAATATAACGATTACTTTTTAACGCGATTGGCGATATTAGTGTTGATGGTGGTGTCTGGATTTACAAGTATTATGCACGCGCTTGGCCCAGTCTTGTCAGCGATGGGAGGGGAGAAGACGTGGACGGCGACCATACGGCGGAAAAACTCTAATCGACAACCGGAGACTACGGAAGGATGCGGAGGTGAGAAACATTTTCTTCTTCCTACTCTCTTCCGCCGCCCTCGTGGACACCGACGAACCAGCCTTTTAGGGAACAGCAGCAGCGCCGTGAAGTTCGATCCGACGCCTACATTTGCATCCGGCCATCTCAGGATGATCATGGCAAGTCAACCTCATTAATTATTATTCTTATTAGTGTAAAAATCGCTATACAGCTTGTATAAATTAACTCACTCTCTCTCAACGACCTGCCCTCAACTTGGATGCCAATATGCCATGATCGATCGGAGAATGGCCGATCACCTCCTCCACTGCACATCTCCTCTGCCGGAAGTTGACTGCCTCAGCGATCTCCCCGACGCCCTTCTCTATCACATCCTCTCCTTCGTCTCCACCCGTGATTCCGTCCGCACCTCCGTGCTCGCTCGCCGATGGCGCAGCGTATGAGCTTCCGTGCCCGCCATACACTTCAATACAATCGAGTACCCTAATGCGTCGGAGTTAATGAGCGACATCGTCCATCGATTCGTCGCCTCTCGCAGCAACTCAAGCCCGGTTTCTTCTCTCCGTCTCGCCTTAGTTGGTGGATTCTCCCCGCTTGAAGCTCACCTCCGTCAGTGGATCGACTACGCCAAGTCCCACGGTGTTCGAGAGGCGGTCATCCGGTTGCGCTGTTTTCGTTTTCTAGATCCTAGCTAGCTTCTGCAATATGTTCGACTGGCCATCGCTCGTGTCGCTAGATTTGCGAGACAAAGCGTTGTGCCTATGGCGGTGATTTCCCTCGAGTTGACATCCCTCCTGAATGCATTTCCCTGAGAATTCTCAAGGGGCTTTCCCTTGCAGTTTGGGCATGCTCGGAGCAGTCCATAACAAGGTTGCTCGCTTGCTGTTCTGCCCTGGAAGAACTATTCTTAAATGTACTGCTTTGGAGTGACGACGATATTGAAATTGGAATTGCGCTACCAAATCTTCGCAAATTAACTCTGATTGATGCTAGAGGCAAGATGCGTATTATTTGTCCGAAACTTGAACGTTTAAGCATACAAAACAGATGTCGTCTGGAGCAGTTCCATGCCTGCATGCCATCTCTGTTCTCCGTTCATTTCTATGAGTATCGATGGTGTTGTACATTAGCTAAGTCTCTGTGCAGTACTGTGACAGAGTTAAGCACATCTCTTCGAAGCATTCCTTCTGACCAGGTACGCCACGATCTGCCCTTATTCAACTATAGGTTGTCCAGAAAAATCAGAACAGAAGGAAACTTTTTGTATGTTCTTTGAGTTTAGAAAACAATAGAAAAAATAGGATTAAGTTTCGTAAAAAAAAAAAAGTTGTTTGTATATTGACCAAGGACATGAACCCATAATGCACAGAACTCTTCCATGTATGTTAGCTCATGTAGTATATTTCATCATAATCCTTTTGGGACATTGGAGATGCCTTTTAGAATAATTTTTTGTATTTATGAAAGAAGATTTTTCATAACTAGTATGCTTGCTGACATTACCATACAAAATAGATAGATCATACATCGACATTTATTGTTTTTGAATCCATCCTGTTCAGCTTGCTGAATCAGATTTTGATTGGAAATCAGTCTTGTTGAATTAATGAAAAGAAGTTACGGTTGAACTGAAGATTGACTAGTTTCAATGGAAGAATTGAAGGGGCCACCAATTCCATTGTAGGTTCAATTCTAAAAATATTATTTAGGATGAATGAGCAATTAACTACGGCAATATTTAATTGATGGAGAATAGGGTGATGTCCACTTGTAACTCTTGTTAATCTCCTAAAATGTATCCTTAGCATTTTCATCTAATGTTGTTAGAGAACATTGAGAAATTAAATCTTAGGTTTGAGTAGATATTTGACTATAAATAGAATTTCATAAATTAAAATTCAATCTAGAAGATGTTTGAAGGAACTTCTCTAAGAGGAAGAGGATCTCCCCTTGCGGTATTTTCTCTTAGAGCCAAGTAGAGATGATAATGGAGCCTTATATTCTCCCAAAGCATTAGCCGAGTAGGGATGGAGTATTATATTCTCTCAAAGCATTAGCCAAGTAGGGATGACAATGAGGCGGAATGATTTATATGTTCCCCTATTGTAAACTATATTTTATGCAAGGCCGAGAGTGGTGGGGTATAAAATCCTATCCATATAACTCTTTTTAAACGAGCATTACAAGCATATTATAGCTCTCCACCATCAATAACTTTTAGCCCCTTTCAAAAACAACAATTACAATTCACCATAATGGATAAGATAAAGTATTTTATTATAAGATAAATAAATAAAATTAGCGTATTCATTGTGCTTCAATACAAGAACCTTTAGGTGTTGAGCATGCTTCTAGTTTCAATTCTATTAGATCAACCATCTAATTTCAAAGAGGTGGCAAGAAGCAAAATTGTACATGGAGTGTGAGTCATTCATGTGTATTTTTGTGTCACTTTCTCTCATTTGTTTCCTTCTTTCTCTTGTCTTTTCACCCATGGTAATCTTAATCTCAGGAAAAATTTTATTGTCCTTATTTTGGTCTTAAAAAGGAGGGGTCTCACACTGCATCGAACTTGCATACTACTAGATCAAACAATTATTGGTTTAGATAAATTCTTTTAAGAGTTGTATCTCACATTTAATAATAGTAAATGTATGCATCATTTATTTTGTTAAACTCTGCTAAGGTTAAACATATGCATTCCAGTAATATTCATGGCAAGATATAGCTGTTTATTAGTCCCCCAAAAAAAAACTCTGTGGCAAAAGATATTACTCTTTATCAAATCAAACACACACATATTCAATACTTTAGTAGCCTTTCCTAGCTTTGTTGAATGTTAAGTTTATCCTTTCCTTTTTTTGGGTTTCAGAAGGAGCTTTGGTGCATGATAGATAGCTTTAAAATGTTTCATAACTTAAAGAAGTTGAAGGTCCATTTGGAAGTTACTAGCATGCCTGCCCTGCATTTGCTCTTCCTTTTTCTTCAACACACTCCGAATATCTGCTCACTCAATTTAATCGTCAATGGAAAGGTTTGTTTACGTTTTATAATTCCTTGAGCAGCGATTATATCTCAATCTTATTTGATTAATCTCTTGTTGTTGTTATTTGAGTTTCAGGGACCATCTTTTACTAAATTTGAAGATTGGAGAGATTGTCATCAAGTTGAGTCCTATAAAAGTTTCAATAACCTTAGACTAGTTTGCCTCGACATCAAATCTGAATGGATCCGATCCACGATGTTGAAGATGTTATCTGAGAGAGAGTTCAAGATTGGGATCAAGTAGTTGTGATGTACAATTAGATGTTTTTGATGTGTTTGTTCTTTCTTTTTTGAAGTGTCGGATTTTGCCCAATGAATATTGGATGCAAACCATCTTTTCCTGCACATTTATGCTCTGTTTATATGGAAGGATGGATTTGAAAACTTAGGAAAGTTCAAGTTTTACACTGTTTATTTCTTGAGGAACGATGAATTACTCATCCTTGCACTGTTTATTTATTATCAAATAACGGACCGAAAAGAATGACTCTCTGCCCTAATTGAGCAGATGAAAAATAAATCAAAAAAATGATCCACGAGTGATTACTGTAGCTCACGAGTGGCAGTGGCTAAGGGGGCACTGTGCGAGGAGGTAGAGCGAGAGGTGTCATTCATTCACGGTTTTTATCCTCAACTATGACGTATTTTAGAGAATTTTTTTTTCAAATGGAACTCGAATCCTGGGACGTTAGATTTCTGGACCGTCCACTACGAACACTTCCCGATTTACCTTGCAACCGGTGAAAAACTTCCGTAAGACCGAACTAGTGGCTCGAGGTTGGAAAATCCTTGTTAATCATTTATTTCTTTTGGCTTCCGGGACTATAGTGCAGCGGAAGAGTGATTAGTTGTCATCCTAAATATCCGTGATTCGATTTTTAATTACGACTTATTTTACAGGATTTTTTTAAATGGGACGTGAATCCTGGGATGTTAGATTTCTGGATCATTCGTCATGAGCACATTATGATTTATCCTGACGATTTATTAAAAAATTTTATGAGAACGGATGGATCCTTCAAAATTAAAACAAACTTGTTAGTCGTGAGAAGGCTGAGCGAGGCGGCACCGCAGGGCCTGCCCTGTGTGGCTGCTCGTGTGAGAACGGATCGATCCTTCGAAATTAAAACAAACTTGTTAGTCGTGAGAAGGCTGAGCGAGGCGGCACCGCGGGGCCTGCCCTGTGTGGCTGCTCGTGCTATGAGATCAATTTCTAAAATATTTATTTATTTTATTTCTATTTGAATTTAAATTTTGATCTTTTTATTGAATTCATTTGAGTGATTTACTATCGTACCACATCGGTGCATATCCATCTTTCAATTAAACTGAATGGGATGTCTTCGTGGATGGATTGATAGTTAATACGTAGATAAATATTATCATCAAAAGATTTGGAATTAAATCTTGACAAAGTCAGTATATCTATCTCTCCACGCGCTAGCCATAACATCCGAATTAGTACTCCGTGATTTATCTCCTCTGTGATTCAAAATGAAAATAGGATAACAATTGTATGATAAAATCTTAATGGAAACTAAATATATTTCTGAGTTTCTTCAATAATAAAAAAATTAAAATTGGTCATAATTAGTATCCTTTAACTTTATATATTAAGAATGAAAAGGTAATACAATTGAGTTTTAATTAAAATTTAGTACTATAATACAGTTAGATTTTTATGAGTATCTAATGAACTTTAAAATATAATATTTAACTCAATAATAATATTTTAGAATAGGTAGTAGATATAAATTTCTAATTTTCTAATTTAAAATTTTTATTATTTATTTATTTATTTAAATTCTTCATTAAGTTAACAATACTTCCTGGACTCATTGACAATATTGAAATTTTAAGGAGGCATTTTGTAAAAACCCTTCTCCTTCGTCCCTAAGAAATTCTCGTATTAATCCTCAGCTTGCTCTACTCTTCTCTCTACACATCCGTTCTCTTCTCCCTCGCGTCGATCGCTATGCATGAAACGGAGCTTCATGATCTCTCCGACGATTCGGATTATGCCGCCGCTTCCCGACACGCTGTAAGAATCGCCCGATCGATCTTCCGCCCATTGTTTGTTGTTTCTGTTATACTGTTCTTGTTTGATGTCTTCTTTCTTACTTTTTTTTGGGTGGATTTAGGGTTCTTCGAGGATTATAAGGAGTGCTTCGGGGAAGAGCATCACCAGTGAGTCTGGGCCATTAGAGGTCGTTTATTCGAAAGACAACGTCGCAATCCACCCCACCCAGTACGCCTCAGAGCGTATCAGCGGGCGCTTGCGTCTTTTCAAACAAGGGTCCTCCTTGTTCCTAGTAACACTCCGTTCTCTTTACTGAATTGCGGCTTTTTATTGCGTGGATGCTTGTTGTTACTTTTAATTTTGTTGTTTTAATTTTCGTTGGCATATCCGTTTTAGTCGTGGATACCTTATAAGCCAAGCACAGATGCGGAGGATGACTCTTTGCGGCAAGGTTCAAGCTCTATATCCAAGGACAAAGGTGAGTTTAGTTGTTGTTTCCACTGAAAAATGGAAGATGTAGTTGTATTTTTCTGCGCACTTAAGCTCTATGCTATACTGCCATGTAGGTCGGAATCTG
Organism: Boesenbergia rotunda; assembly: GCA_024364735.1. Taxonomy (NCBI): domain Eukaryota; kingdom Viridiplantae; phylum Streptophyta; class Magnoliopsida; order Zingiberales; family Zingiberaceae; genus Boesenbergia; species Boesenbergia rotunda. The sequence goes on along the minus strand of JAGFNQ010004003.1, from coordinate 71,369 downwards.
TACACCGTTAAGTCACTTCCCCTTAGTGATGTACATTCCATTCGAAGGCACACTCCAGGTCTTGGCTGGCAATATATAATCGTGGTTCTTTCATCAGGTGAATTTGTTACCTACGTTATTTTCGTTAATCTGTGATTATGGACGTAACTTTTTTCTTGCATTGATAAAAACACCTTAACTTATTCTACACAAAGTTATTTAAGTGTTCGATTTATCGCGACTGCACATTTGCAGGGCTTGCATATCCACCTTTTTACTTCTACAATGGCGGGGCGCGTGAATTTCTTGCTACTCTGAAGCGTCATGTTTTTATCGTGAGGTTGGTTGTTTTTTTTTATTTCTTACTTGATTACCATAATTTTTTCTTCTCTTTAATCTTTATCTTTTCTTTTTCGGTAGAAACTAACTATAGTGACTTAATACTAATTATGAACAATGAAAGACACATAATTCTTCCTTTTATTGAAGCAATGAAGTGTGCCTAGTGATTTCCTTAAAGAAAGACGCATGGGAACTAAGCACAGAAAAAAATTGCAATTAACCACAAATAGTATTTGCTGTTAGATCTTTGTTTAGATAAAGTACTTGTGTGTTATAAATGTACTGTTAGCTAATGTTTTGCCTGTTCTTTCCTTTCATGAGTTGCATTGCAACAACTGGTTTATGTAAGTACTTTGATGTATTTATCAAAAGAGTTGAACAAACACCTTTATCTTGTGACTATTATACATCTTCAGTTCTGATAAAGCATTGCTTGTAACTGTGAAAGAATAGAAAACAGATATTCACTTATATCATTCACAATACTATGCAAGTTACATTTGAAATATGACCTACAATGTAATTTTATGCATGCTACTGTTGGGTAACTTGTTTTCTACTTAGCTTATGGTGTGGATGCAATTTTCAGGTCTGTTGGTGATGCAAATGTTTTTCTTGTTAATGATTTTCAGGACCCCCTTCAGGTTTGTCCGGCTGTCAAACTACTAAATTAATTGCTTATATTTTTGATAAATTCCTTGATTTTGCTAGTCATTATATCTGTAAGAATTTTTTTTTTTTTATCTTAAGAGTTATGACTTAGAAATTGTTACTATTCGTATCATTCTTGTAATGGAGCAATATTGGTCTGACCCACTTAAGCTGCATTACTTGGATATATCTAATTAAGAAACCACCACTCCATTTTGAATGGATTTTTCCCTTTTTTTATTTCTTATTTTAGGTTAGTCTATTTGATTGTTTTTTTGGCAAGTCTTAGCCATCTGAACAATTATTCATTATCTAAGAAAATTTTCTTTCCTTGTAGCTAATTATGTATACTCTCTTTATCACTTTTTTTAAATCTCTAATTATCTTGTTCTCATAAGAGACAATTTCAATCTCCTACAATTTGATTATCTTCCCACCCTAAGTTAAAATGATGTTGCATGACTAATGTTATTGAAGATTTACTTTGCTGAAGTGAACATCTATACTTTTGTGAGCTTTATATATATCACTGTTGGTTTTTACAGAGAACTCTATCATCTCTAGAACTTCCAAGGGTTATCTCTGTTGCCAATAGAGCATCCTTGCACAAACCAAGCGATTCATTTTCCTCGCTTGATGATTCAAAGATAGAAAATGGAAATACCAATGGTGGCATTTCTTCCAGTATTTCTGAGTATAGAGGACGACCAAAAAAGTCTCATGATCCTGCTCGAGATATCTCAATTCAAGTCCTGGAGAAATTTTCTCTCGTCACCAAGTTTGCTCGAGAAACAACTTCTCATCTATTCCGAGAAAATCATGGTGATTTACTTAATACTCATCATAAAAAACAAGTTGAGGACGGTTCTCTTAATCCAGCAACTAGCTCATCTGATGATGAGAAAAAAACTACAAATATGGTCCAAGTGGATTCAGATCCATTGGAGGTGAATCACTTCAGCTATGCCCATTTATATTTCTGTATATTCAACAAAGTAGTTGTGCTGCAAATAGCGTTTTGGCTAGTTTGTGAGTCAATAGTTTTCTACTTGACAAGTACATCAATGTCATCTTTATATTTCATTTTATTTACATGACCCTTTTTGAGTTATATTGTTGCTGTAACTTGATATCGAAATCTTACATTAAGCATTTTCCAAGTGTTTAGGGATTGCATATATTCTAAAAAATACAATTTTTCGGGTAACCATGTATATTGTTGGCTAATGGATTTGATAAATCCTGTTTGCTAATAGAGAATGGTGCAAATGCATCAATTTTCTTGGTGTAATAATAGATTGGTTGACCAAACCCTGTGATTGTTGGTAAACTCCTGTAAGCTATCAAGGAAATTATAAATAACATCATATCTATCTCACTGAAATTATAAATCAGATTTGATTAGCTAGGTCAATTTTCATAAACTCAGGTTCCTTGTAGGTCGTGTTTGTAGCAAACTGGACTGGCTTCTTTTGATCTAACAGGAATTCTTTCAATTTGTTTACTTCCATCTTCATATGTCTTAGCCAAAACCAGATGAAATTTGATTTGGATTTCGTCGGAAGGTGTTGTTCAATATCTGAATTGAGTGTTTTTTTTTCACTTGATTGCTCCAATTGTTATGTCAATCTTGAGCAAACACATACATCAGTCACTTATTTCTAACAGTTTATACATTTACGCCCAATTGTCTCATTTGTTTCATCTTCATCATCATCATCATATTCAAACTGGGTTTGCCCCAACTATTTGTGACTGTGTGTGTGGATCTTACCCTCCATTTAGTTGGTTGCAGTGCTATATCACTAATCACCTCATATCAATTTAACCGCTTTTTGGTAATTAACTAAAGCTTTCTTTTATCTCCCTCTACTTCCTACATCTTAAACTATGCTCAACTATGCTTAATAGATACTATTAAGCATCTCTTAGTTTGCCCATACTCCATGTTATCTTAATCTATTTTTTCCCGATTGATTATCCATTAGCGCTGCTCTTAGTCGCTCCTGGATATAGTATTTTTCTTTAATCTATGTTTTGCTAATCCCACACATGCATCTTAGGGTTCTCATCCTTGCTACTTTTTAAATTCCTGTACATGTTTTTTTTCACCATGTAGTATATGGATAAATAATGTAATAATCATTATTATTTTTTTGGCCTTTATCTTTTAACTTATGGTGCACATTTGAATTACCTTAGACTCCAAAAGTCCTCTCTAATCTCCATTTCAACAACTGACTTTTTATCCTATTAATGACGTCTTCATCAATATCTTCTCCTTATTTTTTTACTCCACCATGGTATTGGAGCTAAGTTTTTGTTGCATGATGAATTTGTATATTTGCAGTTTGAGAAGTTACCTCTGGTTTGGGGAAAACAAAGAAAAGCTCCCTTGTCCCTTGAGGAGGTATGTCATAGTATTTACATTTAAGCATCATGTTCTTCCGTGGTACTTTTGCTGAAATTTTATCTGTTTAAGATGTGGTGTATGAACAAATTATTGTATTAGCTCTCAAATGGCACTTTTTTCCCCACTTCATGAGGTCTTTTGTATTGCTGATCTTTAGAACCCTCCATTATCATATAAAATTATTGTCTTCTTATATTGAGCTTGGTTATTAGTATTTTTTGCTCTCCCCTTAACTAGTCGGCACACCATCCTCCCTACCTCACCCACCAAATGTCACCTACGTTAGCCTGATTGCAAGTCTCAAGTGTTCGGTGTTATAAGGAGACTTGAGTTTTCAATGTGTTATGGAGCATCCAACTATGAGCCATGAATGTCCGTTTGCTTGTGTATCATAACTTTTGTGTGCCTGAGGATTCCTTGTGACCATGATTGGTTTGAAGCCATCAACACGCCTTTTGGAACAAAATTCGTCTCAACATTTCCAACTATTTTCTATGATGATAAACATTTCTTGAAGAATGTCGTCTAGACAGAAAGGATTTCTCATACAGTTCTTGGAAGTGCTACAGCTAACTGCTTATTTTGTAGCATAGAATCTCATATAAGTGCTGGCATTAACTTTGATTCAATTATTATATAAGATTTTCTAATTTTCTTTCAAGAAAACAATGTATTTATAGATTATATGCAAAAAAAAAAATCACTCTTTGGCAAGAAGATTGGTTTTTCCAAGAATATTTTGCAAAATTTAAATGCACTTGAGATGAGTTCTCTGTTTTTCATACCGTGTTGGAAATATTGACATCCTAAACAAGAGCAGTACTTTCTGCTTGTCAAATTTACTTTTGGACATAATGATTCTTATAGTGTCGAGTTGCTTGGTGCTACTAATCGTAAATTAGAGAATGTTTATATTGGATTCTTTGAGTCACACTGAGTACACCATCTGGCCCTTTTTCTTCTGGTCCTACTGAATCCTATGTTCTTGCCGTGGTGGGTGAATCCAGTGCTTATGACAGCTGGGCCACAGAGGTCACACCTAAGAGGTCACGACTGAGTTGTTTATCCTTCTCCTCCATATATTCATTAGCATAGCCCATCATTAGTCCGGTTGATGCTGGGAGAAATATGATTGTCTCTCCATTACACAGCTACCACTTGCTATTGTTCCCATAGATGATTCAACTGGCCGCTGCTTTTGTTTCTTCTTCAATTATTATTATTTCTTCATTAAGATTGAAATAATTCTAAATCATCAGCTTCAACATTGGTGATTTACATGGTTATACATATATGGATGAAGGTGATAGTGGTGATTTTTTTCTTCTAAAGGTGAAATCTGCATGTTTAGTGTACAAACTTTCCCTCTATTTTCTTCATTTTGTATATACCATCTATTCTTTTTGTCAGTTAATCTTAAAGTTCTTGTGTCAGTGGACATCTTTCTTTGATTCTGAGGGACGGATTATTGATTCAAAGGCATTAAAAGAGAGAATATTTTATGGTGGAACTGAACACAATCTACGAAAAGAGGTTTGTAACTCACCTATAAATGTACCTTAATTTAAGACATGTAACTGTTTATGAATGCTTGGTATTTACAACTCAAGTGCAGGTATGGAAATTCTTGCTCGGATACCATGAATATGATTCAACATATGCTGAGAGAGAATACCTTGCTTCAGAGAAGATGTATGAGTATGAGATTTTAAAATCCCAGTGGCAGGTATGCAATTTTATATTGGAAGATTGTTATTCTTTGAAATGTTCTTTTCATTTTCTCTGCTGCTATGGTTAGCTCACCAAATGTATAACTTAGGTTTCTCATTAAATTGTGTTTGCTATCATCAATACGAACCAATCTAACCTATAATTTATTTTTGGCTTGCTGATCGTTGGATGAAACAGTATAGTAATCATAGATTAAGGATAGCACTTAAATTTGCATATGCTCCACTATGAAAACATCATTTTCACTAGTTTATCAATTTTAGTTGTTTTCTAAATCATGGATGCAAAGATTGATTAGACCAGTATGTGCCAACTGTATTGACCTGTGAAGGACCAGGATTTGGAACCTTCTACTCAGTAGTACTGATACAAAGCAACTCAACTATTTGTGGAAACTAATACCAGACTACCATCTAAAACCTTGAATTATGCAAATAGAATAGTAGGTTCTGATTGTTTTGAAATTTTGATTCATACCATCTTTCTCCAATATTCTCTATGTAGAATTATTCCTCACAAATTTGGTTGTTGGTACCAGACTAGATCTCATGTTTGCTCATGAATCCTAATTTACAGAGAGGAAGCTTAGATATTTTGTCTTTTGCATCTTTTTATTTGTTCTTTTTCATTTTATCTTATGCTAAATGCATCAAAGGTCTAAGATCTTTATGCTGGCGATATATATGATACCTGGATCCTGTGAAAAAGGATTACAAACTTTACCCTTAGTCTAGATATCATATTTGTTTATTTATTAAAATCTCCTTTTTTTGTGAGAAGTGGGGAAGGGTGAATTGGTAGTGTCTTTTTTATTTATTTATTTTATACTTTGCAATATTATGTGCAGACTACAAATTGTTGAGACTTATGCGCCTTGTTGACGATGACTTTGTGCTTTTATGTAAAATATCTATAAGACTAATCTATTTGCTACATTTGCAGAGTATCTCAGCTGCTCAAGCCAAAAGATTTACTAAATTTAGGGAGCGGAAAAGCCTAATTGACAAGGATGTGGTAGAAATTATTATCTAACCTTTTTTACTCTTCATTATTTAATTTAATTCAATTCAGCAAACATTAAAATTAGTGCATCTTCAGTACCCTTACCGTGTTATGACATTGTCAAGGTGAGGACAGACAGATCTGTTGCTTATTTCGAAGGGGATGACAATCAGAATGTTACAGTTTTGCGTGATATACTGTTGACATACTCGTTTTACAACTTCGACTTAGGTTACTGTCAGGTAGCAGTATATATTTTTATTGTAGCTAATGCTCTATCATTCTCTTTTAATGCTAAATTTGTATATGTTGGATACTTTCACATTTCTATCTTTTGTGTTTATGTACCTGTTTGATCGTTTGAAGATTTTTCTATCTTAGTGGCTAACTATTTTGGATTGTATTGGGCCTCTCTCAAACCTTATCTATGTACAAGGCTTGTTAATCTTCCAATGTATATTACAATTAACCTCTGCTTCTCATTGTTGTTTAAAGTGTAATTTTCTGATTATTTGCGGTTTTACTTCATTTTGGATATTTTACATTTCCTCACTTCCATTTATAGTTCCCGCCTTCTACATAACAGCCCTCATGGATATTGGGAAATCACCTTCAAGTTATGTTTATGTTCATTTTAATGTTCAATAAACATTTGATAAAGGTTATGCTAGTTGTTAGTGCTTACTTTTTCAAATTCTCCTCTTTTGTAGTTATAACTTCTTGTTAGTGAACTTGTGTCCAAGGGCTTGCTATTTTTTCACCTTCTTAAAATGCTTTTGAAATCCTCTGATTGTCATTGTAAATTGCACTTGGTGTATATATTTGAATTTAGTTGAAGTTGTTCATATTTTTGTCCTAGGCATACTTATTTTCCTGCTAGATTTCTTATCTGCTACCCTTAAGGTACTATATCATAAATGTTTACATCTTTTGAACGTGGTCAGCTTAATTCTTTTGGTTTTTCTGTATTATGTTTTTCAAGCATAACTGAATACTGGATTTCAGGGAATGAGTGATCTTCTTTCACCGATATTGTACGTCATGAAGGATGAGTCTGAGTCCTTTTGGTGTTTCACAGCATTGATGGAGCGTCTGGGGCCCAATTTTAATCGTGATCAGAGTGGGATGCATTCCCAATTGTTTGCCTTATCTAAGGTACTTGCTTTAGCTTAAAAAATACTCTAGTCATAGACTTTTCCTGCTCTAGAAACATACAATATTGTCACTGATATTTGGCTCTCTGATTAGTATGTTAATATTTGAAATATCTGCTGAGTCATAGTTTGCCATTTATAAGGACAACTATATGTGTGTCTTTGTATTATCCCCAATGGGCCCCCACGGGCTTAGTTGGAGTGGTTAGTGCGTAGAAGCTTGCCACTTGAGAGCATGGGTTCGAACCTCGGGCCAGTCAGGGCGTAATTCCTTGGTCCTTGTCTATCTCTTCCCACTGCGCACTAGCTTCTCCAGTTACCGTGATTTACCTCCTTCGTGTTGGTCCTAGGGCGGGCTGGCGGGGGCGCCGGGGGCGAGCGAATCGCCTTTCGCCACTTGTATTATCCCCAATGGATCTCAATATTATTGCCAATGGGATTTCCTATGTATGTTGTCTTAAAGTTCAAATTTACCTAGTTTGGTGTTGGTCCTAATCCATCGTAATATTTCTCTATGTTACTAACTAGGTCCTGATGTTGTGTTGGTTATCAACCCAGGGGCTAGTAGGTTAGTGTTGTGTTATTGATTATGCTGACGAATTTGTAATGGCATTAAGCATCAATGTCAAGATAACTCAAAATTTCATTAACACGTGAAACCATGTACAACACCACAATAGACTGGATCTTGTTAAGAAAACATCCCACCATATTCTAGTACATGAGAATATGAAAGAGGTCATGAAACTCGGCTGTAAAAAAGGTAGATAGATATGAATGTATCTGAACATGAAAGCCTCTGAAGACCAAAGAACCCAATCTATAGAAAGCATATGGGTGGATTTTAAATTGAATGGAAAGAATTGAGCATGTGAATTTTAAGAGAAGACTAGATGCATTCTCAGATTAAAACGCATATAAATTCTGCTTCAAAAATAAATTTAGTAAATTGTGAGCAGCAGTTTCTAACAATCAAATTTTGCAACAGTGACACAATGTAATATGTTTTGTGTAATCATTTCAAGTCAATTCCGTTTGATGCCACAGGAAGATCAAAGATAGTGCTTTTCCTCATAGGAAAAGATTAACTAAGCTGTATGTGTTTAAGCAAGCTACTTTTCCCGTATGCAGCTCCAGTAAAATGTAGTTCCAATTAACTTGTTAAAAAATAGAAAACTGGATAGGTTTACTGATGATCAATAGATTCGATAGGCAAACAAGTTCAATCAATTAGAATTTAAGGTGGTTTAAAGTGTGAGGGATAGACCAAAGAAAATAATATTTAATATAATCTATATTGATTTTGATATGTTTGTTTTCTTATCTTTCTTTGACTACTCGATTTGCAAATAGCAAATACAGAACCATTGCTATGCTAGTGGTCTTGTGTTGCAAACATTTCACTTGCTGGATAAATTTGATTTATGCTGCAACCTTGCCTCAAAAATTTTTCTGATATTTGTGGCCTAAACTCTCTTTTTTTCTTGCTTTTCAGCTTGTGGAGCTTTTGGACAGTCCTTTGCACAACTACTTCAAACAGAAAGATTGTTTGAATTATTTCATTTGTTTCCGTTGGATTCTTATACAGTTCAAAAGGTAAGCTTTCGGTACATATGCGATCCATTGCATCTGCTTTGCTATATTTTACTTTTACAAAATAAATATGGTTACAATTACCTTTGTTGAAATTTATATGGAATTTTGCAGTGACTTTTCTCGTGTGTGTAACAAATTGATGTGAAATGGCATCTAATAAGCCCGGTTCACTTTTCTTCAAGGAAACAAAACCAATTTTATGATGTTCTGATTCGCAACTTTTATCCATACTTTCAATCTTGCACTACTGAAATGATCATGTGCTGCAATTCTTCCTAGAAAATTACTTGACAGTACTTTGTGGCGAAATCTATTGAGCCCAATAATTTAGATTTCTCATTTTCAATACAATCATAGATTTTTTTTAAAAAAAAATCTAGTTTAATGTGTTGGTGCCCCAGTTGGTTTTGATGTGATCAACCAAGTTAGGTTAGGTCCTGTTGGTTTTAATCCCTCTGCTAAGTGTGCAGGAGCTTAGGTACGGAGGAAGTCGAGTGTAAGACGTAGCGGACGAGAAGGATTGTGTGGGGAAGTGAGCCGACGGGCTCGGTATAATCCGAGGGACGCGGATGCTGCGGAAGAGTACACCGGTGGAGCGAGAAGGACATACGCGGTGTCCGAGGACGAGAAGCCGGGAGGAAGGACGCTCGAGGGGCGAAAGGCCGGAGTCGGGTTCGGGTGAGCCTAACTCCGGTTGGCCGGAAATCACCCAGAAGACGAAGAATCAAAAAGACTAGTCCAAGCGCCCAAAAGAAAAGAGAAAATTATTTGGTGTCACGAAGGATCGAACCCGAGACCTCAACAACACACACTAACCCACTTACCATTTGGACTAAAGGCCGATGGCAATAAAATGTTGCCGATATTACTACTTAGAGATTACAACAGCGACATGGAGATTCCAACAGTCATCTCGAGGAAAGATAAAGTTTTAATTAAAACAATTAAAACTTAAAGGATAATGTTACATTATCCTTTAATCAAATCCAATGGATGCAGTTTAATCCCATCCAAGATCAACCATCCAGATTACATCCATGGATCAACGGCCAAAAGAAAAGTGATCAACAATCAACAATCCAGATTTATTCTCTTAGGCTATAAATAGACTTAGAGGTTTTGCTTTAGAAATCAATCATTTTATTCATTCTTGTAAAATCTCTAGCGTGCTATTTTTGTAAGGCTTCTCCGCCACAAGGAGATTTTTATTGAGCGTCCACTGCCTTGGAAGCAACGTTCTCAGTTGCGACCAAGTTCTTTTTTATAGACGAGTTCCTCCATTCCTTTTATTTATTAGCCGTCTATTCACCCCCCTCTAGCCGGACCAACCCGATCCAACAAGTGGTATCAGAGCCAAGGTCGCCGCAGAAGGACTAATCGCCGACTGTAGCAATTTCAAGAAAAATGGTTGGAGCCGTAATCTACCCGCCAAAATTTGAGGGGGAGTTCGCGATGTGGAAGCGTCGAATGCAGGTATTTTTTAAAACTGATATTGAATTGCTAATAATTATGAAAAATGGTTTTTCAGTTCCTAAAGGCAACAACGGCAAGGATAAAGAAATAGAGTCGTGGACCAAGAAGGAGAAATCAGACTTTGAAGCAAACGGCAAAGCTGAATTTCATCTACTAGCCGTTCTTCCCGCGCAAGAAGTTTATCGCATCGAGAATTACAACTCGGCAAAAGAGCTCTGGGAGAAATTCCTAGAATTGCATGAAGAGAAGAATAAGAAATCAGACATCGCCGCACTGAACACAAGGAAGATCCAACTCGATGATGAGTCCTCGTCAGAAGAGTCGGAAGGTCATGAATACGCGGGACTTGCGCTGATGGCAAATCATCAAGAAGAAAGCACTGATGAAGGGGAAGAGACCTCAGAAGAAAGCGACGACGAAAGAGGAACCTCGCTTTTCGAAAGCGACCCGGTAAGTGAGGTATGTCTACTTCCACCTGCTCGAATCTACTCGGTAATAAAATCCATGCTTAAGTCAATGAATAAATTAGAGATAGAAAACTCTGAGTTAAAAGAAAGATTTGGCATTGTATGCTCATCTGTTCTATCCGACCAATTAAAAATAGAAAATGAAAATTTGAAGAATCTAGTGGAGAAATTAGAAAATGATATTGCATGTTTAAGAATTAAAAAGAATTTTTATCCTGAAAATCTGAATTGGTATGTTAAAAATCATAAGGGCCAGATTAGGAAAATTCCTAGAAATTATATTCCTCCAAAGTTTTTGATTAACCCCGTAAATGAAAATTTATTTTGGGTTCCAAAATTTATTTTAAACTGATAAGTTTTTTTGTGCAGAATTCTTTTACAAAAGTTATGTTAATATTTTTCAAATATTTTCGGTCAAAATATGAAATTAAAATTTAAAAAAAATAGATAAATAATTTATTTTTATTGATCTAATTTTTCATGATATAGATATAGTGGAAAAACTCATTATAATTTTTTAAAAAAAAATCGAAGTATTTTTTGATTTTTTTTAAAAAAAATTATTCTTCAAAAACTTGTATCTGTTATATTCAGACTTGATAAACAAATTTAAAGCTGAAAATTTTTGTCTAAACTCATATCTTCATCTTCGATTTTGACAAAAATATTCAGATTTTTTTTCATAAATGTTCGATTTTTTTTATGAATCGTTTATTGAAATCTATTTTTTTTCAATAAAAAAACTTGGAATTAACTTCTGAAAAAATATGCCATTTTAAATTTGAAAAATTTGTGGTAATGCGATTCTTTAGAATATTTGTTATCACACTTAAAATTTTTCTTCTTCCCTAATTATATTTTCCCTTCCCTATTTTTTTGTCCCATTTTTGCTGTGATCAAAGGGGGAGAGTAGTTCGGGGGAGGTTATGTACATGATTGCAAAAATTTTTATGCTTAATTCTATTACAATACTATTATTGTTTGTTGTTTATCCCTAACTAAACTTGGGTTGATGCACATCAAAAAGGGGGAGATTGTTGGTGCCCCAGTTGGTTTTGATGTGATCAACCAAGTTAGGTTAGGTCCTGTTGGTTTTAATCCCTCTGCTAAGTGTGCAGGAGCTTAGGTACGGAGGAAGTCGAGTGTAAGACGTAGCGGACGAGAAGGATTGTGCGGGGAAGTGAGCCGACGGGCTCGGTATAATCCGAGGGACGCGGATGCTGCGGAAGAGTACACCGGTGGAGCGAGAAGGACATGCGCGGTGTCCGAGGGACGAGAAGCCGGGAGGAAGGACGCTCGAGGGGCGAAAGGCCGGAGTCGGGTTCGGGTGAGCCTAACTCCGGTTGGCCGGAAATCACCCAGAAGACGAAGAATCAAAAAGACTAGTCCAAGCGCACAAAAGAAAAGAGAAAATTATTTGGTGTCACGAAGGATCGAACCCGAGACCTCAACAACACACACTAAACCACTTACCATTTGGACTAAAGGCCGATGGCAGTAAAATGTTGCCGATATTACTACTTAGAGATTACAACAGCGACATGGAGATTCCAACAGCCATCTCGAGGAAAGATAAAGTTTTAATTAAAACAATTAAAACTTAAAGGATAATGTTACATTATCCTTTAATCAAATCCAATGGATGCAGTTTAATCCCATCCAAGATCAACCATCCAGATTACATCCATGGATCAACGACCAAGAGAAAAGTGATCAACAATCAACAATCCAGATTTATTCTCTTAGGCTATAAATAGACTTAGAGGTTTTGCTTTAGAAATCAATCATTTTATTCATTCTTGTAAAATCTCTAGCGTGCTATTTTTGTAAGGCTTCTCCGCCACAAGGAGATTTTTATTGAGCGTCCACTGCCTTGGAAGCAACGTTCTCAGTTGCGACCAAGTTCTTTTTTATAGACGAGTTCCTCCATTCCTTTTATTTATTAGCCGTCTATTCACCCCCCTCTATCCGAACCAACCCGATCCAACATAATGTTGCCGTGCATGAATTATAATCCCTCCTTCTGGGAAAACCCCTTGCAGTACGCCGCAGTTGAGATTTGAACCTTAGAACCCTTAGGTATCCATTGGAGGGCCTAATCATTGCTCCGAGGGCTATGCTGGATTCATCTTTACTAGCCAAAATGTGGAATTTGAGGATGAATGATGATAATTACTACTTATGCCTAACTGGAAAGTTAACAAGAGAATGATGACAAGCCATAAATATGTGTACACATTTAATTGTGCAAAATGGCACTTCAAAGTTGAAGCGTACATAGATTTACTTCAAAAGATTGTATTGATACGTTGATTTGAAAAATCTGGAGCAGTCTATGTTGCTGCTGGATTAAGTGCCTTTGCCAAGCTATTGCTCCAGCTTCCATGCCTAATCACATTGTTTATTCTGCATCATTCTGATTTAAGCTTGCATCTTCCAGAATTATTTGCTAGAACTAATTTATTTCTGATGCATCATCATCCACCTTCTGAGGTTTATGCCTCATTTTAGAAGTTTCATGTTCTATGCATCATGTTCTTTCTGTGGATGGTTCCACATTTTCTTACGGAGATTATTTATTTTGAAAATTTTAGCCTACTGTTATGCCCCTTTAAAATGCACATCGTAGTAGTCATCTCACCATCTGTTGTGCGATTGTAGGGAATTTGAATTCGAAAACATTTTACAATTGTGGGAGGTTCTATGGACGCATTATTTGTCTGAGCATCTTCACTTATACATGTGCGTTGCAATCCTGAAGAGGCACCGAACGAAAATCATGGGTGAGCAGATGGACTTTGACACGCTCCTAAAGTTTATTAATGAACTCAGTGGTACGATCGATCTTGACTGGATGATCAAAGAGGCTGAGGCATTGTGTGTCTGTGCCGGAGAGAATGGAGCTGCTTGCATTCCGCCAGGCACCCCTCCATCCTTGCCTATCGAAACCAACATGGGACTTTACCCCCTTGAAGATGAAGTATTGTAGAACATCTTTCCTTCCCTTGGTCATTTCCTTCTCTCTCTATAACATATGAAAATGATGGTTTAAGACTCCAGTTATTCCACAGGTACAGATTCGTTTAGCAATGTATATAAATCGATAACTCTCATTTTAGTTCCGATTGTGTATAAAACCTATATCTCACATTCGTTAAAATGTATATTGAATATTGTTAGCCTCTTTATTAAGATGCCATTACAGTCGAGAGGTGTCCAGCATTAGAAGTCATTTTTGTTCTCTAGTCATTCTTAAATACTTGTTTTATTCGTGAGGATTTGTCTCTCTAAATCACAATCTTTTCACTTTTCTTACCAGAAGCAATCATCAGATCATCCAAATCATGACCACCACCATGGTCGGTCTATGGATTCATCATCCACATCTCTACTTCGTCATCAGCCTTTTTCTTCCTGGCTTCCACATCCCCATTGAGATGCTGTGTTAAGCAGAGCAGAGCACATCAAGGGGGACCAGAAAGCCACCCATGGAACACTATTCCTTTGCATGTGATCCCTGTCCCCAAATCTGCCCAATCTTCACCCTCATTCTCTTTTGCTCTGCTCCACAGATCTTAACTCATCTCCACAATTTCAAGCTAATTTTACTGTTATTTTTATTTTGTAATTAGAAGATTTGGAAGAAGCACCGGTAAAACTTTTATTTGTAATCCACACCAAAGCTTCTATACAGCCTGCAAAGATGGAATGGGTCCAATTAGGTCCCTCAAATAATTCATCTTTTTTCCCCTTCCTCAGTTTCTTTCTCTGCAATGCTTGGAAAGGACAGAGGCGGCGTCTGCTACTCCAGCCATAATTCACTCAATTGTGGTCCTTCAAACTTTGGTCTCACCTTCAATTCAAGCCTTCAAATGCCACTTCCTTGTAGAGCCTGGAGCTCTCACCGCCTTCTCTTCTTCAAGTCCATGCCATTCCTTTCCACAGCTTTCTTGAACTTCTCTGTGTAATCCTCCAACTTCTCTGTGGGCAGGAGGAAGACAATTGAGGGTCAAGAAAGCTGTGGGATGGGATGACATCTCAGGACTTCTTCCCGGTGGAAAAGAAAAACAGAAGTAAAATACTCAAGAATTTCTCAGCATTTGCATTTTGACTTCGGTAGGAATATTGGCTCAATTTGTTTATTTATTTCTTTTTTATGTTTCCCTTTTGTTAGTCTAGAAATTTCGGATTTCTTATCTTCCTTTTATATTTCATACGAAGATATCTATCTTGCAAAATATTTATCGTTTGCCATGCAAAATGGTTTGCCATTGAATGGTTAAATCATAACAATAAATCTGTCAATTATTCAAGTTCTGAGAACATCATGACACCAAAGTTCATAGATGTCCTCCATCGTTTTTTTTCTTCCTTGCATGGCCTCTTATGATTTGAGTGTCAATATGAAAAATTCTTTGTCTTTTCCCTTTGTTTCTGTACCCGGCACACTCATGAATTAAACATCTTTTAATGGGCAAGGATATCTAAGAACTACAATAGTTTCTGAAATATATTCAATTGCCTCTTTCCTCCCTACGCAATCCTTCTCTTTTGCAATCCAAAGGTCGACCAACAAATTATGCCTGCCATTTTAAAGAAAACTAGAAAAATATTGAAAAAGCCTTGTGCATGTCTACATATAAGCTATCTATCTTCAAGGTGAAGCTCGTCATATTTTGTTCTTTTATTGGTGATTAATTATTTAATTTATCATGAATCTTTGAGATTTAGTAAATCTATCCTAAATTATTTTTTAAAAATAACATTGTACAAATGTGTAATTTTACATCTTTATCGTTTAAAACTCTCATATTATCACTGTGCCAAGTGACTTAACAATGAGAGTTTGTATTTGATTTTCAAATTCTCAAAGCATTTTAGAGAAACAGACCAAAAAAAATCTTAAATGATATATCATATCACATTCATACATTTGTTCAACAACTATTTTCAAGGTATATATTTTTTATTAAAAAAAGTAAAAACATGAATATTAGAAAAACTTCTATTAATAAAAGTATAATATATGACATTTGGATCACCAGAAAATCAAATATGAGTGTAAAAAAAACCATTGAAAATGATATTTTAAAGAATTAATTAAAAATTTGATCACATGCATTTTATTTCCATGATAAATTTATTATGAAATTCAAAGTGCTGACATATTTGTTAAAACTAAAATCTCAGTATATATTTGTTAATCTACAAAAACATACCAAGAAAATTGTAGCAATTAATAAATCTAAATCAACTACATTATTGCATGCTGTTTTGCTTTTTTTTTATTTATTTACAAAGGATATTCAAGTTTGTGCTTGATTAATCCGCTTAGTTGATCGGCTCTGTCCTACAGCCTTCAACTAGAATCCTCACCGGTCAACGAGGGTAAATCGTGGAACGGAGACACGTGGCGACTTCACCACTGATAATATCGATACCCGATGATCCGACTACGCAGTAGCACGTAGCGATTCCTTCCGTCACCACGATGTTTTGCTTTTTGCCTACACTGGAACTGGATTGTTGGACGATGGCGTGGAGAATAACGTGGATTCATGTCAATTTACAAATGTATAGCTAGTTAGTAGAAAACATTCAGTAAATTTGAGAAGTAATCATCACTTCATTGAATAACATTTTATCTCTTTTAATCAAACGTTTGTTTCTCTCTCTCTCTTTCTATTGTATCGGTTGATCTAAACACCTCTGAGATGATGAATTGTCGGTTACGAATATTTTTTAATTTATTTTAATAATCAATGAAACTTTTTTATAGATTTAGATTAATCATCTCAAAATTAATCGTATAAGTTAATATATATAATGTCAATTAAAAATAATAATAAATAAATAAATAAAAATTGAATGATCCGGTAGATCTTCATATTTAGTGTCATAAAAAAACCATCATTTAACATATTCTGTCAATAAGATCTGTGGTTAATAAATTAAGCATCGTCGGCAACAACAGAAATTTTAATTTCCATCATCCGTATCCGAAATAAAATAGAAGTTTTGTTTAACCATTAACGATGGAAAATTAATTTTTTTCATGATTATTAGCAACGAAATATTAACCATTTCAAGTGTCATTCTGTTTTTTTTTTGAATTTACAAGATGTATCCAGGCTTACATCTGACTAATCCACTTGGCTAACTGGTCCTGTCCCACCAGGGGCGTAGCCAGGAATTTTTTTCACCCTGGGCTAAGTGGCAGTAACAACAAGCATAACAAAAAAACTTCCCTAAACTTCATCTAGTAATATAGTCTAGAAAGAGCATAAACCGTAAGATATATTCTTTATTATTCCTATCCAATTGTTTTCCTCTTTTGCAGATTGCAAAGTAACAGGAGGAGAACAGGGTATTAGATCGACTAACCAAATCAAACGAAGCTGCATTATTGGAGGCAAAAAGGACCGTCCAAATTGCTTTAGCAAAAGCTGCCATGGTAGATGACCTACAAAACAAGAATCAAGAGTTAATGAAACAGATTGAAATTTGTCAGTATTCATTTATGAAACAATCTTTGGGCCAAAATTCTTTTGGCCTACTTCTATTAAAAATTAATTATCTACCTATTTTATTCTTCAAGAGGAGAACAAGATCTTAGATAAAATGCATCAACAGAAGGTCGCATGGATAAAATGCATCAACAGAAGGTCACAGAGGTTGAAAAGCTTTGTCAAACAGTGCGAGAACTAGAGGAGGTTGTTCTTTCTGGTGGTGCAGCGGCAAATGCTGTCAGCTAGAGATTATACCAACTAAAAGTTTAGGAAATGAGTATAATGAAGCAACTACTGAATACAGAAAACTTCATCTAGTAATATTCTAACAACATGAAGCAACTATTGGACCTTCTATAGCAACTACTGAAGATAGAAAACCCCATCCACTAACATTCTAACAAGTAACAACATGAAGAAATAATAAATATAGAAACAACTATCAACCGTCAAAATTAGTAAATCAACATCAGTGATTTACAACAAATATCAGCAACTCAGATATATTAAACCCCCAAATCAATCAAGCAAAAACCCATGGACACAATCAAATGCTTTGAATTTGTAGAGAAGATACAAAAAACAAATATTCTCAAGCATAACCTTTGTAAGAGCATAAAACAAATCATCTAAAGTTCAATAAATCTGTATGCAAATATTCAATCCAAATTAAGTCATATCAAAATCCAATCCAATCCATTTTGAGTATACATCCAATAAAGCTTAATGTTGACTACAAAATATGGCATTGTAACATGGAAATACAAAATGTGACATAGTAACATCGAACAAGATAAAACTACTTGAGATGTGCCCTGCGGTTTTTCATAGAATAAAACTCATCAATTATTGAATCAGTGTCAATCTTTGTAGTAAATTCTCGTTCAATGTAGACAATCATAGAATCTGCCAAGAACTCTTCTTCCATCTTATTTCTAAGAGAAGTTTTAAGAAGTTTCATAGCTGAGAATGATCTTTCTGTTGTTGCAGTAGAAACAGGAAGTGTTAAAACAAGACGAATCAATCTGTCAATTAAGTGATAATACTTTGCCTTTTCAGTCTCTACTAATTGTCGACATAATTCAGAAATGGTAGAGATATTCTGAAATCTTTTATGCTGAATTATATCCAACTTATAATGCTCCAACTGACTTCTCAAATAATGTAGTTCTTGTCCATTGAAATCACCAGGATAAAATTTCTCTGCAAGATTGTAAATATCATCAACATTAAACAACTTAAAGTTGTCTCGAGGTTCCAAAGAAGCACTAAGTCTAAGAAGTTCTACAGCTCCATCATCGAATCTGCTATTTAGCTCTTCCACTTGAAAATCTATTGTAGCATTAAATACATCAAAACGGTAATGGTGCTCAAATGTAATAGAATCTCTTTGTTGGCAGGAGCGTCTTGTAGCAGATTTATAACAAGCATTCATATCTGGTATCTCAATACCATTATCTTCACAAACTGATTGAACAATCATAAGAAGAATATCATAACCTTCTTCTCTCAAAGTATGAAGTAAAGCTTTTGTAGTCGACACAAGATCCATTGCATTTAATATGTCTAAAGACTTCTCTTGCAAAGCTCGACAAAGCAAATCTGTTATTGCCATAATCTTGTGCATCAAATATAAAATAAATATGAAATCAAATGACTTGAGTGCAATCAAAGAACCCATAGCTTCCCCACGTATAGAATTCGAAGATGCTTCCTCCACCATGTGCTCAAGCACAACAATCACTGATTTATACCTATCTATCATACTGCAAATCGACTCAAAATGAGAACTCCAACGTGTCTTACAAGCTCGTTGCAAAGTACCAATCTGATTAAGACCAGTACCTATGTCGAAAAAAAAAGAAATGGAAGATTAATGAGATATCAAATGAAAACTCATTTTGATTAATTAGTAATAAAATATATGATTAAATTTAGTACCTGTCTCACGAATGCCAGTGGCCACCATATTTGCAATTTCAATAGCTTCGACAGATTGCAACTCAGTGTGACGTTTTGGTGATGCCTTAATAAGATTACAAATAGAAGTCAATTTTGAAAAAAACAGCCAAATAGAACTCTCCTTTTCACAGCAGCTACCAATGCCAATTGAAGTCTATGTGCAAAACAATGTACATAATATGCCTGTGGAGAATCTCTCAAAAAAAGAGCTTGTAGCCCGTTCCAGGAGCCTCGCATATTGCTAGCTCCATCGTATCCTTGACCTCTAATATCTTTAATATGCAACTGATATCGCCCAAGCACATTACATATTTCTTTTTTAAGTGTTACTGCAGTGGTATCAGGAACATGCACAATATCAAAGAAACGCTCCATCAAGAAGCCCTCATGATTAACAAATCTCAACACAATAGCCATTTGCTCTTTATTTGATATGTCTTTAGCCTCATCAACCAAAATACAGAATTTTGCACTCCCAACCTCCTCACGTATTTTTTTTCTCACTCTCTCAGCAAGAATATGCAAAATATCTTTTTGAATATCTGGTGATGTATATTTTGCATTTCTGGGTGCTTTTTCTAAAACAACATTATTAATATTAACATCCATTTTTGCCATAAGTTTTATCATCTCTATAAGATTACCTTGATTTTTAGAAGATGAAGATTCATCATGTCCTCTCAATGCACATCCTTGCAAACAAAGCCAACGGATGCTTTCAATTGTGGCCGTAAGCCTCAATCTGTTCTTCTTCACTTCATCTAATGTTTGAGCATTCATCAAATTATCGATGTGACCACTTGCATTCATCAAAACACTCATAGATTGAACGGCATTATTATGTGGTGAAGTGGGACTCCCCACATGCATCAATAAAGCACATCTTTTCCCATCATTAACTCTTTTCCAACCTCTAAAACCATCAACTGTAAATGCAGAATAACGAGCCTTTTTTTCTTGAAAAAGGAAACATGGAAAGCAAAAGGCTGCATCTTTATTAGGAGAGTACTCTAACCAAGGAAATTGCTCAAACCAACATTTTTGAAATCGTCGATATTGTTCTCCTAATTTGGTTCGCGGGTACTCCATAATAGGTTGATATGGCCCTCTTAAAATATAAGCTCGCCTAATTGTATCTCTTTCATTGACTGGGCATTGCCATATTGGAGTACGCATGGCCGGATCTAGTTGAACATAAACACTGACGTCACTATGAACTCTTTGATACTTGGCGGGATGTTCTTTATCATGATTTGAGATCTCAACATTAATAGGAGTGTGCTCTTCTCTAGTCGATGTACTAACTTTTGGTGTAAAATATGAAATTATATTTTTCATCTTGCCTCCTTGAGCTTCCATTAGAAAAACCAACCTATCATGTACAATTAATCAAAAAGGACCAATATACTTAATCACAAAAAACACACAAAATAAAGCACACGGAATGCAGTTTGGCTTGCTACAAACACACAAAATAAAAATTTGAGCATCCAAATAAATGCAAACACACAAAATAAAACATAATAAAAAAATATCTATTAAATCATAAATAAAAATAAACACACAGAATTAAAAAAGTGTCATACTACTTACTAGTTTAGCTTGCAGTTTACAGTGCTTGTATGGAAGTATGGAACCAGTCACCAGATCGTCGAACCTGTATAAGATAACAAAATAGGAAAATTTTATTTCTCAGAAAACAAAGAACAAAACAAAAAAAATGCCCCCTTTCTTTTCCCGGACAAAAAAAATGGAACACTGTGAGATTTTTTTTTTCTCTTCGAGAGAAGAAAAGGAACATTCACAAAATTGATCGAACAGAAAAAACAAAAAACTGAACAGTGAACAAAAAGAAACTATTAATAGCAATCAAGGCAGAAAGATTTATTTTTACCAAGAAAATCTGCAGAGAAGAATCTCAGATGAAAAATCCAAAACAAATTGAGAAGCTTGTGCCTTGTGGCTTGTGGCGAGCAGACCTGGTGGCGAGGAGGGGACCGAATCCAAAAGGTTGAGATAAGTTTGTGACTTTGTGGGTTGTGGCGGCACTGCAGTCTGCAGGCCTGCGGGCTTGCTGCAGCGACAAAAGGTTGAGAATGAGACAAACAAAGAGGCGTGTGATTTAGGGCAAGTGGGCAACACAACTTAACAAATATAGTTTAATAATAAAATTTTCAATAATGGACAGTGGACCAGGACTACTATTAATAATTTAAAAAGAAAAATGAAAAATTAACCTGGGCTAAAATTTGAGCTACTTTTAATATATAAGAAGGAAATTCTAAAAAGTAGCCTGGGCTGGAGCCCACCCCAGCCTTTGGGGTGGCTCCGCCCCTGTGTCCCACGACCTTCAACGAGAATCCCACGGGTCAACGATTTCACGTGTCATTCTGAAAATGCAGCAACGTGGACAATCTCATCTGTCCATCAACTCCTTGGGAACGGATAAATTTGATCTACCATGAACTCAATCAAATATTAATTATCACGTGGGTAGAAGAAGAAGAAGCAGGGACGGACTTAATTGAGGATCGAGGGAGTCACGGCTCCTAAATTTTTAATAATATTATTTTTATATATAATTTTTTTTATTATTTTAGTATAATTTTTTTTATTTTTTTAGTATATATATTATTTAGCCCTTTTAAAAATAAATGTTTGTAGTTGGTCTACTGGTAAATTTGATTTTTTTTTTACACATGTAGAGTTTAAATACTTACGAGAATTAAATTTTATTTTATTTTTCTTCTTTCTATTTTTTACATTTTAACTAAATATATGTTATGTATCTTGAAAAATTGAGCGGGTCGTTATTATACTTAATAATTATTTTCGTTATACGCCCCCTCCAAATCTAAAATCCTAGATCCGCTCTTAGAGGAAGTCATTGTCATTGTCATCGTCGTCCAAATCAGTATTTATATAGTATTTATTTTCCTCTTATTTGGGAGAGAGAGAATCATTAACGTAACATACCAAATATATGACGAGATTGTCTAATGTTGTGATCAACGTTGATCAACAAGAAGAATATACGACGCTTCGAGAGTGTGTAATTTTGGATATTCTGACGATTTATTTAATTAATACAAATTATGATCCGGATCTCGCAGATATTTCGATTTCATACAACGATGATGTTATAGCTTCAATTCAATTAGTTCTTACCAAATTAATATATGCAATTTGTGAGGGCCACTCTAGGTACATAAGAAATCCTTGATTACTATTCTTGAATTAAATAAAAAAATCTCTTATATTTATATTTCTTCTGCTAAATAAGATTCCACAATGAACCATGTCAATGATTCCAAAACTTCCTTTCCTAGATTTTTGATTAACACATAAATTCAGAAATTAGAAAATCGATGCTAAATAATATACCCTAAGCACTAGGCATAAACATTGCCTGATCTAAGAAATTAGACTAGATAACCTATCAGTAGGCTCGACAACAATTTTGTATGGCTTCTTCTAATTCCCTATATATAAAAGAAAATTAGATACAAAATTATTTTATAAATATAAATCAGATATTTTTAATAACAAAATTAATTCTTTTATATTATCATTTAAATTAATTATTTTTAATAAAAATTAATTCTTTTATATTACCAATAATTAAATTATGAAAATAATGACTTTTTTTTACTAATAATAAAATAATTAAATGAGAAATAATAAAAATAATAATTTAAAAAATCTCAAATAAAAAATAAAAGATAAACATGTGAATTCTTGGGTTCTTTCAAAACTTATTAAGTAATATATATATATATATATATATATATATCTCCTCCTAAATTAAATTTTGACGACAAATTTAACCTCAATGGTTCTCCTTTTAATACAGTCAGAAGACATGTCGAATTCTCTCCTTTGAATCGGAAGATTCAGCGGAAAGCAAGCTGTGAAGAATGTAAGGGAATTGGATTTCGACAGTGCAATAACAGTTAGAATTGCCATGGTAAAAATTAGAAAATTAAGTGTGCGTTTGGTTTAGAATTTTTTTTTCGTTTTCTATTATTTATTTTCTATTTCTATTTTTTTGTTTTCTAATATAGTTTTGAGAAAATAGAAAATGTGTTTCATATTGATATACTATATTTTTATTTTCTAGAAAAGAAAATTAGAAAATATATTTGGTACGTTAATATGAGAAATTATAAACAAAATAGTTAATTACAATATATATTAATACATACGCGCTAACATATTTTTATATACAAAGCTAATTACAGTTGTTCATATATATTAAACATAAACTAGTATAATACCCGTGCGATGCACGAAAATCTTACACGATTCAAATAACATATCAGATATCAGTATTAAAAATTAATTTAATATCAAAATAGACCAATGACCCACATATCAGATATTAAATTGATAAGAACAGATACTACACTTGATCTTAGTTAAAAGGCCGAGAAAGGTATGAGTTGTTTTACCGTTCTTTGTCTATTTTTATAATTGTTCTGTGTGTAATTCACTTTGGTAACTTCAGATATGAGACTATCATTTTTCTTATATCAAAATTATTTTTTGAATTATCTTTTTTGAATTTGATAAATTATTTTTTAAAATTTTAATTTTGGATTAAGATCTGAATTTTTTTTAGGATTTGTAATTATATATTTTCTTTTGAATTTGTATTTTTAATTATAAATTTTTTATTTAGAAAATTTATATTCGATTTAGGCGGGAATCCTAAGCTCCCTGTGAATGCCACGTCTGCATGTAAAACTGTGTTTTATAGATATTAATAGATAGATAGATATGACATACAATTTCGGATATATTAAATATAACATTTCACATGTTCATATATATTAAACATAAAAACAAAATTGATTACGGATGATGTTGTACATAATCATTCCACATATGGCTTATAATTTCATCACGTATCCCATTTGAGCTGTTTGGCGTGGATCAATTGGAATCGGCTCTTGATCATCAAAATCATCTTCAACTCCAGGCATGAGCATATCACCAGAAGAGTATTCCATAAATAAATTATTCATTGCATGATGTCGTCGTATGAAATTATGTACCGCACAATATGCAATTGGAATTAATCTTTGTCCAGTAATTGGATAGTTTGACATATCTTTTAAAATTCGAAACCTTGCTTTGAGCACCCCAATGCATCGCTCTATAATATTACGACATGTGCTATGTCTATAATTGAATAACTCTTCATTCCCCTTTGTCTGCCTTGGCGTCGATAATCTCTCAAGTGATAGCGTCGACTTCGATACGGAGCAAGAAACCCCGACATATTTGGGTAACCAGAATCAACAAACTAAAATTGATCTGTGATAGTGTTTCCATATTAGTAATGTAAAACACGAACACAAATGAATATATATAGAGAGTTTTATCTATTACTTACTACCGCGAGGTTTAGGAAAATTGTTTTCATACCTTGTCAATGCATCTATGAACACCCTCGAATCATTTGTTGTCCCGTCCCATCTCGTATACACAAATGTAAAAAGCATATTGAAGTCGCATGCAAGCATCACATTTTGTGTAACAATAATCTTTCTACCACGAAAAGATATCTAAATTGATGTCGATGCCCATGCCGATACGTGAGTCTCATCGATAGTTCTAAGACAATTCTCAAAATGCTTAATGTCTTAGAAAGGATATATTGTTAATGTAACTAGATACATTAGGGTACAATACGTACCTTAAAATACGGAAACCACTTTGGATTGTTCAATATGTGAGGATGGATGTCATTGTGTTCATATGGTCGAATCATATATGTGCCTAATGTACAAACAGCTCGTAGAACTCATTTGAACCACTTGCTACAAGTGTACAATGAATGTTAAAATTGATCTGCACATATTCGATGTTGTGTGTTGTGCCCGATGATTAGTAAGAACATAGCGACACCTTTTTCAAGTGTAACTTTCTTTTCATCTTGCAATAAATTCATCTTTTTTAATGTTCTACAAAAATTCACAAACACATGTTTTGACATACGAAAATTGTCAAAGCAAACTTGGGGTTGTCCATCAAGTATTTCTTGTATATACATCCTCCCAGTAAGAGATGAAGTCTGGCATGACATCCGATCAATATATTCAAGAGATTCAGTCATGTTATGAAAAAAAATCATTTGCGAGACCCAAAACTATAAGCAAATTGATATCAGGGCCTAATTCATCATATTCATCGTCAGAGCTTGACATGATCTGCAACAAATTGATATTAAAATCAACACACATATGCATAAAATTAATGATAAATTTATCTCAAACCAATGAGCAATTCAAATTGAAAAGATCAACAGTCTTCAACATTAAATTTCAAAATATCAAACATGTCTTAAATATTCAAGCCACAAAATCAAACAATTATATTAATTAAATAGTCTTCATCCAGGTAATAAAAGTGATCCCCATGAACTTGTCAACATATGATCCTACACGCGCTCAAGATTGAGGCAATCTAACCATTCAACCCTCCTATTTGATGGAATTTTCATGAAAATTTCTCATAGACCAGGTTTAAGGAAAGCTTCTGTAACTTTTGTATACACTTGGGTAGATAAATTATCCATCCCATTTAAAATTTGCATGCACATGTCTATAGAGTAAGGATCATTGAACACATTAGTTCCAGAAGAGCCAGATATATCTTGTTCACGTACTAACTTAGCAGCTCTCAAATCCAGGTATTTTTGCCTAGCAATAGATTCTTCACTTAGCTGTTGCAAGGTATTACTCCACTTGTCCATACAAGCCTCATATTTTTCAATTTTTGAAAGTTTAGGATCTTTACATCGATGACTTTCGGATGATTCTGTACTATGACGCTGCGATTATTAAGTTCCCCTCCAACATCCTCATTTTCATCAACAACGACTTCAACATATGAGTTAACACCTATATTAATGAATGCTTCTTCGAGTTCTCTCTCTCTCTCTCTTCATCAGATGTGGGAGATAATTGAGTAGAAGCCCTATGCATATCACCTGTTGTAGTTGTCCCACCAAAAACTTCACTAAGAATGTGGAAATGATCACAACCTTCCTTTCGTATTGACTTATACTCCTTTTTATTTTTCTGTACAATTGATTACAAAAATTAGCATTTTATTATATACAAACATACAATAAAAATATATATTTGAATGGATAAAAATATTTACCAGATAAAATTCTGCCCATACTTCCTCTGGAGCATTCACTTTATCGGTGTCTGGATCCATTGTAACACCAGTATGCACAAGTAATGCAACAAAAAGTCATTGTCTAATACGTAGACGATTCCATTTACCTTTGAGCCTCTCTACACCATAATTCTTCTTCGTAGCTAGATATAATTCTTTGTTGATCTCGTCCCAAACCATATTAGTAAAGGTAGATGTTTGTAACTTGTTTTGCTTCACTTTTTCATAAATGATCTCAACAAACATGACAACATTAGCCTTTGACCATTCATATTTCTCCATTTCGATACTGGGATTATACCCTCCCATAATGTCTCCTCTAAAAAATTGCCTTAATATTTAGGAAATTTTAATGTAAGTCTAGAGTAAACAAAATATACAAAAATACCAATATATTGTCAATGTAAATTACAAAAAAGCTGCGAAAGAGGAGGTAGGCGATGGATATCGTCTGAGGGTACGATGCAGCAACTGACGAGCACACTGCGACAAATTTTAGAGGAGGCGAGGTGAGCCCAACAAATGTTGAGGAGGGATCGGCAACTGGCTAGCGTGGCGTGAGCAACGAAGGTGAAGGAGGAGTGGCGGCATTGAAACTAGGGCAAGGAGGAGTGGTGGTGCGGCAGAATAAAAAGTAGGCATGAAGAGGAGATGAGGCGAAGAGAGCACGTTTGTGGAGATGCGGCGAAGAGAGCAGGAAGAGGAGATGTGGCGAAGAAGGGGCGAGCACACAAAGAGGAGATGCGGCAAAGGAGGGGCGAGCGCACGAAGAGAAGATGCGGCGAAGAAGGGGCGAGCGCACGAAGATGGAATGCGGCGAAGAAGAAGGGTCAAGCGCACAGGGCACGAGGAGAAACGAGGGAGAGGAGGAATAAAAACGAGGAATTCTAATTCGCAACAATATAGAAAACGTCGCATTTTCCTATTTTCCTCCAGCATTTTCCTTTTTCTCAGAAAATGACATTTTGGCATTTTTTTTTCTTAGAAAATGACATCTCCTTTTCCAGAAAATAAAATTGAAAAATACAAAGCAAACAATATTTTCTAGAAAATAAAAAAATGAAAATAGAATATACCTAAACCAAACACTACCTAAACTATTGAAATAAAAAAATCATTTGCTTTTCCTTCTACTTCCTTACACCCTAATTTGGGATGTAAGAAAATCACCCTTTTAATGAGTAAGGAAGATTAAAATTTACCCTTCCTTATCTTTCCTTTCTTTTTCTCATTCTTTCACAAACAAGATTCCAAATGTCTCTTCTTCTTATTTACTCTTCCTTTCTCTTCCCTTCTCCTTCACTCACCTCCTCCCAAACAGACCATAAAAGCGACGCAAGAGTCATAACCATCTCTAACTCTAATATTAAATCTAGTAATTACAAATAATTTTATTCCTCATCAAAAAAAAAACTAAATTTAATTTTCTAATTATTATTATTGTTGTGACATTTAAAATCGAAGGCGACCATTGCATAACCATTGTGAGTGGATACTCCAACAATCCAACGTGATGGGTAGTTTGTGGGCCGGGTCATGGAATCAGGTAATTAACTACCTTTAACCAACTAAGCTCTTCGTTAATGATAATTTAATTAACGTTGCATTTATAAATTAGTGATAATAATTAACGTTGCATTTTAAAAGCATTCGGAGCCTGGAGCTGCCGCACGTGTCACAATTTGACCGTCGACACGGCATGGCTAGTCGGCACCCCGGATGGAATGAGGATCAAGCCATGGCAAGTGAGCGAGCAAAATAATATGAAGTGCCATCTTCTTTCTTTTTTGTTTCGCCTTTGTGGTATATTATTGCAATTACATGCAGGGAGGAAAAGGTATGCAAAGAGCATAAGGTTTAAGATTATAATCATGCAACATGTTCTCAACCCCATAATCATTGATCAGAACTATTGTGACTCTGCAAAACCATGTTATAAGCATCAACAGGTAGCTTTTAATTTTGGAGTCTATTTTCTTGCATCGTTTGATCGACAAGATTATTAACTTAATAACTAATGATCAGAACATAACAGGAACTAGTGCTTCAGAAAATGCCATAAACTTTAGTTGCAGTCGGGCTGTGGCTTGCCAGGGTTTAGTGTTGCAAGACATTAACTTGGTTGATGGAGGTTCTACTCGAAGCTTATGTGAGAATGCAGAGTGGAGCATACTTGGAGTGTTGTGCCTTCTTGTGCAAATTAGTTCTTGTAAGACGATACTAATTTCAAATAATGCCGATTATTATTATGCAGTTAATCAAGTATTTCAATTTGATTTATATGGAGATGATTGTGAATTACACTGATACAATACTATACTTCTGAGTGTATGTTCTTATTACTCATCAAACAATAGATATCGCTTGATGTATGGATCTTATTGTATGGCAATGAAAAAGGGTAGGAACAGCATTCATATTGGAAAGAGTAAAAGAATGACGGCATCGGAGGTTACTCGACAAAAGCATATGCATACAAAGAACTGATAAAGAGAACGAACAGCATTCATATTGCAGAATTTGACTACGACTACTCAACTCCACAAAATTAATCTCTTATTAGTGTACATAAAAAGGCAAGTATAACACGGACATCTCACCGCAATACAAAAGGAAAAACATTACACTTGTCACAGACGAGCAACGTATGAGTTCGACTGTGTGACATACCTTACCCATCGATATGGATTGTAGGAAGGTGACTTCTTTGCTATTTGTAGATATCTTACCTGCCCAGGAAAAAGTTACTGTCATGAACACGTAGATCTTAAGGATTGAATTCTGACACTAGCAACTTAAAAGTTATATCGAGCAGAGTAATCTATGTTGGATTATGCAATAGCTAACCATTTCGTGTGTTATCATAAAAATGAAAAAAGAAGCAAGTTGAAGGATTCATTCTAGATTTTGTTGAAAACTGCTACTTACTTTTCCTATCTACAGATTGCTTGTGCAACAAAGGTTATCGATAAGTCAAAAAGGAAATTCCTGATGGCACTAAGACTACAGCTATCTCAGCTAACTCGTAAGAATAAAGAGAACACGGAGAAAGCAAAGCGAGCCAGCATCTCACCTGCAACTTTGACGCATTATACATTGGTATCGTGAAGTTCAGATTCACAGGACCAGCTTCTCTAGCAATGTTACCTGTTTCAAAGAATGAGACATAAGTGAGAACTAGATTCACCGAGCAAGAAATTTAACAAGTAGGAATAATACACATCTCTTACCATGTGATTCCTGTGAGAATGTGAGCTTCGTTCGTAGAGTGTGTTCAGCGCCACCCACAATCTGAAGTGTTTTTAAGTTCAAGTGCAAAGGTGTTAATTAACAACTTAAAGAAACAATAATAACTTAAAAGAACATTGAAACAAAATATATGGTTGTATGAAAGAATTTGTCACTGACTTTGCACCCATCAAAGTTGTGACTAAGTCTAGAATCATGAAAGTTGGGTAATAGATATCTAATCTATTTCCAAATGATCTAACAATTGATATTTAATATAGTAACAAACAAATAGAATACAAGTCCAAGGAAACATTTTAATAGATCCATGCCTTCTTTAGACACCATTCAAGTCTTTTAGCTCCCTCTTTAAAATCAGTCGTCTGCCCAACTGCACCAGCTTCTAGCTCAAAACTAACCCTGTAAAACAATTTTATGAGAACATTTTAATCAGCAACTAGCATAAAAGATAAGTTGAATGGCAGAACTATTCTCCACTCTTTATATTTTTGCTTTTAGTACTAGCATCATATAACCAGAATTATTCATCAAATTAAACAAATAAAGAACCCAGCATGGAAACACACAAACTATAATATTATTGACAAGAGCAAACTAGTGAAAGAAGACCTTGCCAAGAGAGTTTCACAAACAGAAGTTGGATCATTTGCTGGTATGAAACTTTAGAGTTATCATTTTATGAAACAATAATATCTTTCAGAATTTAAAAAAAAAAATCATTGATAAACAAAATTCCCAGTATGATACAAACACTGAACACCATTTTATTACATCATTTGACTATGTACCCAACAGTAATAGCACCCTTCTGTGGAAATCATTTGTTGTATGACTCAATTCTTTAACAAGAGAGATCAAAAGAACACAAACACATAGGGCCTAAATCAATGGCAAGTAACATAAACAGGAGGACAATGTATAAGAGATATGGTTGCAGGTACAATGTGAGAAAGATGATGGTGGAAAAAGAAAAAGAGATGATAAGTGGAGAAACAAAACTACCTTGATGTGTAAGTGGGCACTGGCATCTGTACTGTAATAGTGTTTGCAGTGACACTTGCTGCAAAATCTGCACGTACTTTTATAATCACTTCAGCCTGTTCAGCATAGAATATTTAGTGATACTGTGATACTGAGTACTAACCATGGCCATCAAAAATAGAATTCATCAAATAACTTGTTAGAATTAAATAGTGGACGACAAGACAATCCATGTCAGCATGACATACCTTTAATTGTCCTGCTTCTTCAATCAATGCATTAACCCGAAAAGGCGGGGTGAACTCCTGAGTCATCCGATAGTTCATTACAGCGAATTCTCCATCTGGAGGTATCTATTTCCATAATACACATAATGAATATTGTTTTCATACATGTTCAGAGGCAAACTTCTCTGTTCTTAAAAATGTCTTTATTTATACTCACTAATGCCAAAGTTCGATCCACATCAAAACTATCAAGACGAACTGATTCGTGAAAATTACAGTCATCAAGTATTACAGCCCCTCCTGCTGAACTTCTATAGTCTGTACATTGTTGATTAGGTGTAAAATAAATGGATAAAAAGTTCTGCATATGTGAATTTTTGCTGCAGTAACTAAATTCTCCAAATTCTTAAACTTTAGGGAGACATTCATGAGTTTTGAGTCTTTTAACTAAGCCAAAGGTTCTTTAATTAATTATCGGAACAAGATTAACCAATAAGTTCCTATTGGAAATATCATTGAAATTAAAGATTATGACTAACGATTAATCTAGAATGAGGTCAACAATCACCAAGAAGGATTACAAGCAATGAAAATCAATTATCCACCAATTGGAAATACCAGTGAAATTAAAGATGTATTATTATGGACTAATCTAGAATGAAGTCAACAATTACCAAGAAGGATTACCAGAAATCAAAAACCAAATCTCCTAGCACTTAAGGTTACTTGTGCAGAATTTGGGTAAAATCATGGGCTAGTTACATTTTGCCCATCTGAACTGAGGCCAAGTTTCGAGTTGCCGTCTGACATTTTTTTATATAGCACTGTGTCCATTTGATCCAAATTTTTCCAGAAGAATATCATCTGATTGTTACCACATGAGGTGGTTCCATTAAATCTACAATAAAATGGCAACATAATAACATCAAGTGTATGTAAAAGAGTTTTAACTCTATGCATCAGGTTTACCATTTCTTCTGCAATCCTCACATCACCACTTGCAACACGCTGTCCATGTTCAGGGGCCTTTTTTTTGTCATGGCACTCAGCTGCAAGGACAAACATGCATCCTGCAGAACTAGAAGGCAACCTCTTGTGGTTGCTCTCAGATTTGGCATGCAGGAGTTGGTTGCTTGCTTTGGTCAGTGCCCACACAATGGATTTCACCACTTGCAAGTAGTTACCATGTACATCATGACTGAGTGGGAGCATAACAGCTAGTGCGTTGACAGTGAGAAGAGATCAAGTGGTGAGAACAGACGAGAGGAGTGATGAAGCAGTAGTGAGGAAATGGGCGAGGAGAAAGGAAAAGAGAAGGAAGCATGTGGTGGGGAGTGGAGCAAGAAAGAAAGGTGGGAGCAGATGGTGGGGAGGACGGAAAAATGAAGCAAGAGAGGTGGGAACAAGTGGTGGAGCGAGGAAAGAAGATAAAAATCAAAATTATGATTTTGCCCATGCCTTAATATAATAAATCAGAATACTGCAATAGTATTTAGGTAAACAAAATGTGTAGACCCAAGTTAATGGAGGCGATTATGTGCTATGTTTTGTCCAAGTGGGCATTATGTTATAAACAAACATCAAGGACCCTCTGGAAATTCGAACTCAAATTGATGGGTAAATTGTACGCTAAAATCAACATAATCAACTTATGACAATAATATGAATAGTACCTTAATGACTTAATGGCTAGTGGCAATATACAATTTCACTCAGCTTCTTCATATTTTATGGCAATGGCGGCGGCGGCGGCAACAATCAAGCCTTATCCCACGAGGTGGAGTCGGCTATATAGATCCTTCTACGTCATTGGACTCTATCTCCTACTATATCATCATCTATAAATAAATACATTTTATCTTGTTTTATTGTTGTTAACCAAGTCTTTTTTGGTCTTCCGTTTCCTCGTTTGATGTGTGTATTTGTCATAGTTTCACATCGCCTAATCGAAACATTTATTAGCCGTCTAAGTACATGTTCGTACCATCTTAAATGTGTCTCGTTTTCCCTCAATAAATGCAACTCCGACTTTCTCTCTAATGCTCTCATTTCTTATTTTGTCCATCCTCGTATGTCCACACATCCACCTTAATATTCTCATCTGTTGCAACTCTTATCTTCTACTCATGTGCTCAAGTCATAGCCCAACATTCAACGTCATATACATAGCAAGTCTAATCGTCATTTGTAGAACTTTCTTTTAAATTTAGAGATAATTTACGATCACAAACACCCGATATTCTCTTCCATTTCAACCACGTTTCTTGTATTCTATGTAAGACATCTCTCTTACTTAATCTCTCCATCATTTTGTAAAAATAATCCTAAATACTTAAAGCTCTCATTTCCGGACAACTCGTCATCTCCTATCTTAACAAATATTTTATTACGTCTAATATTGCTAAACTTAAATTATATTTCTTCTTTCTTTAATCAACTAAGCCTAAACTTCTAGTGTTTCCTGTCAAGATTCTAGTTTTACATTTACTCCTTCACGTGTTTCATCTACTAAAACATATTACCAGTGAGTTTGTCCATGATTAGTGTAAAAAAATAGGGACTTAGGGTTGATCTTGATATAACTGAATCTTTATTGAAAATGCTTCGATTAATCCGCCTGAAGTGTTCACTCTGGTCGTTACATCCACATACATATTCTTAATTAGCTACGCTAATCCTTTTCTTTTCTAGAATTCTTCATATAATTTCTCTTGAGACTCTATCAAAAAAAAAAATCTAAGTCAATGAATACCATGTATAAATCTTGCTTTAGCTCCTGGTACTTTTCAATTAGTTGCCTGAGAAGATGTATAACTTCTATTATCGACCTTCCAAGCATAAACCCAAATTAATTTTCAATCACATGGTCTCCTTTCTTAATCTTTTTTTCTATTACTCTTTCCCAAAGTTGTTTCATGGTTTGATTCATTAGTTTAATACCCCTATAATTTACATGATTTCGTATGTCTCCCTTGTTCATACATAAGGGAACTAGAGTATTTATCCTTCATTGATCAAATATTTTTTACGTTTCCAATATCATATCAAATAATTTTGTAAGATATTCAATACCTTGTTTCTCTAGGCACTTCCATTCCTCTATGGAAATATCATCTGGTACAATGACTTTTACATTTTACATCCCATCTTGTTCTACTTCTAAAGTTTAAATTCTACGATAAAAATTTAAATTTCTATACTCATTTTATCTATTTAAATTATCTAAGTTAAGTTGGTCACTTAAACCTTCATTAAAAAATTGATAAAAATACATCTTTCATTGCTCTTTTATTTCTTCATCATTTACTAGTACCCTCCTGCATCATCTTTAATACATCTTGTTTAGATAAGATCTCTTGCCTTCCTCTCTCTCACTTTAACTATTCTATAAATGTCTCTTTCCCTTCTTTTGTATCCAATTTTCGATATAATTGTTCAAAAATTTCATTCTTTGCTTCATTCACTGCTTTCTTAGCCTCTTTCTTGGCTATTACATATTGTTTTCCTTATTCTTACAAATATATAATTCCTTATAGCCTATTCGTTTTCCCTTCACTTTCTCCTGTATTTTCTCATTCTATTACCAAGATTCTTACTTGTGGTGCATATCCCTTTGAATCACTGAATATACTCTTAACTACTATTTTCAACTTTGATATCATCTTATCCCATGTCGTATTAGAGTCACCGTATATTTCACCTAATGCATATACTCCTACCTTCTTCTTAAATATGTTTTGCTTCCTCCTTTAATTTTCATCACTTAATTCTAGGAGTCATATATGTTTTCCTTCTATTGATACTATAATTGAGACGTATATCCGATACTACTAGCTTATATTGGGTAGTTAAGTTTTCTCCAGAGGTGACCTTGCAATTTTTACAAATTTTTATATTCCTCTTCGTAACCATAAGAAAGTCAATTTGCGGTTTATTATTCCCACGTGATAAGTATTCTTCTCTTTTCTTAAAAAACGCATTAGCTAGTATAAGGTCGTATGCTATCGCAAAATCTTTCCCTTCTTCATTTCTTGTTCCAAACCATAACCCCCGTGCACCCTCTCATATTCTTCATTTTACACTCTGACATGCCCATTTAGATTGTCAACTACTAAAATCATTTCATTTGGTAGAATGTTTTGTAATACTCCATCTAGGTCATCCCAAAACCTTGATTTGGTATTTTCCTCTACTCCTACATGAGGTGCATATATGCTAATTACATTCATAGTTTCTTTCGTCACTACTATGTTGAGAGCTATAATTATATCCCTTTCTAACTACTCTCGCAATTTCATCCTTTAACGAACTATCTACAAAAAAAAAAACCCACTCTATTTCTTGTTTTATTCTTTCCTATGCACCATAACTTAAAACTCAAGTTCTCTATCATCTTTATTTTCTCACCTACCTATTTGGTCTCTTGTACATACAAAATACTAATTATTCTCCTAATCATCATATCTACTACCTCCATTGCTTTATAGGGTTCCTATATTTCTTGTTCCAAATCTTAGACTATTGATTTTTCTATAATATTTGTTCATTTTTATGGCAAATGCAAAATAAAAATAAAAAATTAATTAAAAGCTTATATATTACAACTCCTACTGAAATTGGCAAGTTTCAACTGAAACTTTCCTGATTTAACACTTAGACAAATTCAATTAGTTGATTTAAAAACACAACTTCTTGCTTACAATTCTACAAGCATTTTCCAAAATTTTTAACGTCTAAAAAATTTCAATTAAAAAGGACAAAAGCCTTGAGTGCACTAACAAATTAGCAAACTAAGAATCATATTCCTCAATTATCTCTGGTCCCTTAAACAACCCCAACAAGAAATTGAGCTGGGGATCAGCCACACTGTTCGTTTCCTCATGATTTTTTGTAAAGAGTAGATACCACAACAAGAAGAAGATCCAAACAATGAACAATGCAGTTCAGCAAGAACATTAACAGAATTTAGAGACAACTAATTTCAGTAAACATTAGGATTCATGAATACGATAAGAAAGAAATTAGTTCAAATTGAATCTACAAGAGAATAATAGCAACAAAGAGACACACTAGTTTTATTCTTACCATAAAGAGAAGCACTGCCTTTACCAATGCCCAAGTCCTCGTTAAGAGCAAGACGAATTTCTGGGTTTCCAGTAAGGTAGCTTTTCATTTGAATGGTGCCATCAATTTCTGATGTGAGGATATAACCCTATTTCATTATCTCATGTCAGATTGGCAGAATATACACGTATAGCCAATGAGGATATTCAAGCTCCACATGAGATTCACAAAATTTTTTTGAACCAACAAATTGCCTCATATTAACCCACTAAAATAAATCCATGAAATTGAAAAACAACCCTCAAAGATGGAAACATGAAGTTTTCAACGCCACAATTTCTCAAGGGAACATATCATTCATAAATAATTGCCACAGAACATCAGAAGTTGACAAAATTTTCAAGCTATATACTAATTTTCAGCAAATGAGCTACGAGTAGAAAAAGATGTAAAAGAAGCAGATTGATCTTGTATAAATGGTATTTCTACAACAAAAGAAAACGGATTTCATTTTATTTCCAATAGTGGAAGTTTGTTTCAAGAAACCAGCAATATTTTGTTCGGCTACAGGTTCTTCATGCATTAAGATTTTGAATTTGAATCCAGTAGACCACAAGGAGAAGGAAACTAAGCATGAATTTGGAACAATAGACAAACAACAAAAGAAGGCTACCTGCATATGTAGAAATTCTTAAGGATCCTACAATATGGTCAGCAGCATGAAACGAATGCTTTTTCAATCAATCCTACCACTCTATCAGTAGTTAGATATCAGCACAAACCAGAGTCCAGCATTCTCAAACATTTCTTATCTCTTTATAAATAAAAACATAAAGAAGGATATTTCTTCCAAGATGCATTCATTATAAAAACATTATATTCCTGTTTATCTATGCCTAGCGTAGTACTCATAAGAAAAAAAAAATACAAGATCAACTAATTAATGAATGTTTTATAGCATTACATTCCGGCTTATATATGCATAGTTTAGTATTCATGCAAATCAAATGGTTGTGTGATTGAAGGATATAGTAAAGATAATAACCAGAATGTTTTTTCCTGGATTTACACAAATCATAATAATAAGTGATTGATGGATATACTAATGATAACAACCAGATTCCTTTTTCTCTAGTTTACACAAACCATAATACCAATAAAATCTGGTGACACATCTCAGAATGAAACCTTTATTAAATAACTTTTGAAAGGGACGATATACTGTAAGCAAATAATTGATAACCATTCTTAAAGTACACAAAATCTGATTATTAACATGTCCTTTAGCCGACTTCACTGGTTGACAGTACAATGTACATCCATACTGACAATAATTTGCAAGAGCATGGATATGTGAAAATAATATACCTATTTCTTAAAGTTTGTAAAATCTGACTATTCCATGCTTTTAATCTGGCTATGAAATATTAAGTACAACCACATTGGCTGACAGTACATCCATACTGTATAAATCTGCACGAACACATGTTTTATATGCAATTCCTTTAGAGTACTACAGAGAAACATGAATGTTACATATAAGATTTGCTAATTCCCACCGAAATGCTTTATCCTAGGTAGGATGGAGCACAGGACAATATGGATATATGACACAGTGGCAATTGCTAAAGTGCTGGTAGACTACATTGAACAAACATGTCTGCAGGAGTATGGAACTTTAATCTACCAACAACAAATAAAATATCAATGCAAATGCTTGACGTCACTGAACCAACAAAAACATCAATATACTCACACTAGAGCTGAATGTGACACTTATTTTTTCAATAATATCAACGAATATTTCCTCCCTCTTCCTGCCACCAGGTTCTGTAGCTACCACAGATTTGGTAACAGCAGTGCCAGGCATCCTTTTAGCTCCTTGCTGCAAATACACAAATCACAATTGTCAGCTAAAATTTAAACAAACAAAACTATGCAGATGATATGATAGAAAAAAATCAACCAAAATTATGAAAAATTAAGATCCTAATAAAAGAAATTGAAATACCATAAACATGGATGCAGGACCAAGGGTAGGCAATCGTGCAGCATCAACCACAATTGGTTCATTAAATACATATGACTTAAGAATTTCTGTGGAAGTAGTTTGTGGATAACCAAAATCCTGAAAACAAGAAGTCAGATGCAACCAATATAACCACAAAGAGAGCCGAGCTAGTTATTTTCATCAATATTCAAAACTTATAGAAGTAAATGAACAACAGTACCAAACTATCAAATTCACCAAGTAGTACAAAAAACATTTAAAAAGTATATTATGGTAAACAAATACTTACTATAACTTCATCAAGTAATTCGTACACGAGCACAAAATTTTTCCGTAAAGAATCCTCATTAAGAATGCCAAGATAGTCTTTTATAACACGTGCAATTCTTTGCAAGAGCTCCAAAACAAGGGATGGTGAAACATTAACCCTTGTTGTTGCCACAAAAAACAATCCCGCAACTTTTACATGAATATAGTTAACCCCATCCACATTCTGCAATCAGAAAAGGCAAAAGTCAAGTAGTAACGATTAGGACTGCAACAGAAAATATATACTTGTATCAGCAAACAAAAGCACTATATGAGAAAGGATAAAATGATTAAATCCATCAATAATTTGGCAAGTGAGTTTAGACGATCAAAGTCTCCAATAACAGATGACTAGGTAAAGTGCAATACAATCATCAGATGGGAGCCTCGAGCACTGGCCACATAAACTTCTAGATGTATATAAATCTTAAAATGTAAACTTCTAGATGTATATAAATCTTAAAATGTTGACGTTGTCAAAAGTTTATCAACAAAATCTACTAAAACACAGCACTAACTTCAACTTCTTTTTTTTTGCCTTTCAGGATTACCAATAACTTGGAAAAGACATGATATTGCAATAGTTTTGCATACAGAAAGACCTACAAAGACAGGAGGAGCCTCCTCTTCTTCATCCTCTTTCCAGAACTTTACTTTGCGGAAGAATATCTCTGCACTACCTTTTGGCACTTCACCTCGATCTGTGCCGATTAATAAAAGCATAATCAAAATCATTTTTTATCAATTGAAAAGAAATCAAACGTACAACTACGAAATTGAAGGGGTCAATCTCAAGTTACATAAACAGAGTGTTCATCCTTGTTCTGAAGCATTAACACCATAACAAAAAAACCTCAGTTCGGTGGAAATATAAGGCACTACTACACTACTTAGTAGATGGAATATGACTGAAATGCAAACTCTGCACCACAATCCAGTCCATATATTTTCCCGAAAAAAATGATATTCGAAATTATCGTTTGGATTGGATACGAAAATCACCACAAAAGTATATAAAAAACAGAAACTATGAATATGTCAATTCACAGAAAACAACAGCGCAAAGTAGATCTAGAGTATACCGAAGGGCAAACCGATATACAGATCTAGGCCTTGCTTTTGTTTAGCCAAAATATCATAGGTGAATCGAGAGTCAAAGGTGAAGGAGCAGAAAAACGAGAACTTACAATCGCGGAAGACGATGTTGTCGCCTCGCTGCGACAGCACGAAGAACTGCGAGATCATCTTCAACAGCAGGGTGGGATTCAACTAAGCCCTAGATCTGATCCAAAGTCCATCAGGTTCAACAAACTCAGCGGTGATGAAATGAAACACGAAGGAATTCACCGACTCGAATCAAGCAATATCATGCGTCTTCTACAAAATTTCATTTTGATTCTCGAAATTCAGCATTTTCCGTTTTACTATCCAAAGTTTAGACATTTTACTCTCAAACCTATGGAACTAGACTTAGTTCGGTCGGAAAAAAATATATATTCATCATCAGATAAATTGAAAACAATATCACAAAGTTTTTAAACTCCCTAAATATAATATGTTCGGGATAAAATTTAAACTAGAAAACCATCTCACTTTTTTTATCATCCCACCGTAGCCTCACACTCTCATGGCTACATGAAAGACTTTATTTACTAGAGCTGAGAGAGTTTAATTAATAGATAGTATGAGACTTTGTAATGAATGAAAAATAAATGTATAAACTAATAGAATTAACTCACAATGTTTTACTCTTGGAACGAAATAAAAAAAAAAACATAGAAAAATAAAAAAAAATAAAAAAAAAAGATACATAAGTAAACTATACTCAATAATTAATCCTTTCTCAATATACAAAATAAGATCAAAAAAAGTTTGTGTAGAATTGCATGCAAGTTGACTGGTAAGTAGAAATTTACCATGAAATAACTCGACATTGCATATCAATTGTCTTTCATAATGTATTTTCTTACTTTATAATGATGACTCATACGGATCATCGTTAATGTATAAAAATATATATAACGATTCCTCTTGCGGACCGTGATGTCGAACTATGCACCAGACCAGAATCAGGGACTTCCCTGATCGGTCTAGCATCTCGGTCGCGCACGCGGTCCGCAGGAGAGCAGAACTGTGTGTGTATATATATATATATATACAATTTTGATCTGCTGTAGACCGCGTGCGCGACAACGGCTGATCGGTCACCGTGACCGATCAGCCACTTGCCTGATCGACCGATCAAGCAAGTGGCTGATCGGCCATCGGGAGCTCGGGAGCATCCCTGACGGGTTCACTCGTACCCCGACGGCTTCACCTACCCCCTAGGGTTCACCGCACCCCCCCTGAGTTATAGTTTTGTTCGGGGGCGACGACCAAAGGCCGCCGTTGGTGTCGAGGAGTCGCCGGCCGTGACCGATCAGGGAAGTCCCTGATCGGTCATGCAGGCTCCGTCCGCACGGGGTCCGCAGCGCGCGGTCCGCAGCAAATATATATATATATATATATATATATATATATATATATATATATATATATATAGTGTTATGATGCATAACTTATGGTGCACAATCATAAGCACTTGCTTAGGTGGCGAAATCTTGATCATTCATCTCTATCATGTATTTTTGATGGGTGATGTACAGGTTGCCACCTATGCAGGTGCTCATGGTTGTGCACCATAAGTTGTGCACCATATCATTCCTCTCTCTCTCTCTCTATATATATATATAGCTTGCACACTTTTATAAGAGCGACCGTGAGCTCCATCTAATATGGCCAGTATACGGGAGTGAATTTATAATTTTTTAATCTCTCTCCTGCATGCAATCTCTTTCTTACATGTAATCTCGTTTCTCTTTCTTGTATGCAAAGACTTCACTCTCCTACATACAAGCCAACTCCACTTAGAGTGGATTTTCCCAAATCAGCTCCACGAAGTGGAGCTAATTTTTGCAAATTAGCTCAACCAAGTGGAGCTGATTTTTTCATCAGCTCCGCCCACTGATTTGCAAAAACAATTTCAAGGTAGAGCTGGTCTTGCAGAAACAACTTCAAGGTAGAGCTAGTATTACAGAAACAACTCTAGGTTGAAGTTGTTTCTGCAATACCAGGTCTACTATTAACATAAAGGTTTCAATCTTTTAGAACTAATCTTGTAGGCAGTTGAAATAGTAATTGAAGCTATAATTTAACTGCCCTGAGCTAAGTGAAACCACTGGACTTGAAATGGATTCGATCGGGATCCACTAGGTCCATCAATGGGTTTTGACTGAAACCTATTGATTGACCTATGAGCTTTGGATTTCGAAAATTTTGGCATGAGATGGAAGAGGTGAGTGTCTAGATTCTAATTATGGCATACAACTCTAATTATGTCACCTCCATATGAATCTATGGTCGCATGTCAAGTGGCACGCTCCTTAGAGTTGATCTTACAGAAATAGTACCAGGTTAAAATTGTTTCTGATTGATTTGATCAACTCCACTTGGTCAAACCGATTTGAAAAAATCAACTCGAAAAATTAGCTCTAAGTGGAGCTGGTTTGCATGCAGGAGAGAGAAGTCTTTGTATGTAGGAAAGAGAAACGAGATTGTAAGTAGAAAAGAGATTGTATGTAGGAGAAAGATTAAAAAATTATAAATTCGCTTGCATGTGTTGGTCATATATATCGTGTTTCTATACCCTTTTGCACAGCGAAAAATTAAAATTTATTTTATAATTTAACAATTAAATCAAAAGAGTGCTCGTATGGATATTTGAAAACAAGTATAAGCATGATTTTTAATCTAAGCATGCATTATAATTTAATCATTCAAGCAAGATCCTAAAAGCATAACAAAGATAAACTATCATGTGATTGATTCATCTAATATCAATTTAATCATTTTTATTTAGACATGCAAAACTATCTAATTTAAGCACAGTAGATCATTTGAGCATAATCTTAATAAAACTATTAACAGATATATCAATATACAAATAAATAAAACACAAGCAAAAACATACCTCCCAAACAACCTTATTAGGGATGGCTCTAACTATTTCAGGTTTAGCGAAATAACTCTTCTTTTTTTGTCTTGAACTTGTGCTTCCTCCTTCCTCTGTCTAATCAGCTCCATGATCTGAGTCCCCTTTCAAATGCTTGATCGCACTAGAGATAAAGTACCATTTTTGCCGAGACAATCGTAACTACCAAACAACCTTCTCGGAGAAGATAAGCAAGTGACTAGGAGATGAATTTCTCTTGATAGAAGAAAAGGGAAGGAGGAAACTTGGGAGAGACTCTCTCTTCTTCTTCTTCTCTCTACCCTTCTTCTGTTGATTCTAAGGATGACTCTTTTATGTATAGCCTTTCTAGGAATATGAAGAGATTTGTATCTCTTCATCTTTCCAAGGAATACGAAGAGATTTGTGTCTCTTCATTTCCAAGGAATATGAAGCGATGTGTCTCTTCATTTCCAAGGAATATGAAGAGATATCTCTCTTTGCGTTTCCAAGGAATATGAGAAGATGCATAGCTAAGAAAATCAAATTGAATCTAATCATTTTTTTCTTCCATTTTAACCCATTGGATGTTAGAACTTTTTTAAAAGCCAATAATATAAGTCCATCATAATCATGTTAATGATAACA
Source organism: Boesenbergia rotunda (assembly GCA_024364735.1). Classification (NCBI taxonomy): domain Eukaryota; kingdom Viridiplantae; phylum Streptophyta; class Magnoliopsida; order Zingiberales; family Zingiberaceae; genus Boesenbergia; species Boesenbergia rotunda. Next base: position 28,419 of record JAGFNQ010004003.1, on the reverse strand, counting down.
TTTGATCATATCAAACTTTAGTTGTCAATTCACTGTTTGATCATATCAAACTTTATTCGCCAAATTCAACTACTTGAGTTTGACTTTCTCGATGGGAAATAGAAAAATCAATACTTGTGTGACTCTCAATGGTTCAGGGATACAACTAACTGTGGGTTCACAACTCTTTGTGATTCAGGATGACGCTCATCCTTTATTTGGGCATACTCTTAAAAGCCCCATCCTATGATCAACTACTTGATTATAGGATGTCAGAACTAATTCTGGTTAGCACCCATCGAATCATGGTAAGAGCATCTAGCAGCATCGCCCCATGACTCCCTAGGTATCACTAAAAAGTGTTTGCAAGAATCAGTTGATTATTGTTAACTACAGTCCAGTCCCTTCATCTCATATATCCCGATCATATCTACAACCATTGGTACATCGAGAGTTGTATATTGATTCGACAACTATGTAATGTATCTTATATGACAACACATGTGTAACTAGGAAATTCTTTTCTTAAAGCATATCTTACAGCTTTGATCAGAGACTTCATACACTATAGAATAATATATTACATAGGATATTCACACTCATGGGTGTGCGGTGAATCCTCAACTACAATGCTTTGACTCATATAAGTTTCGTTACTACACCCAATTTCATCACCTGATGACCCTAATTGAGTCTGTAAATGAGTCAAAGTATAGCCCCATCATATAGAATCTCAGTATTGTCTCGGGTCATGAGGACTACTAGTGTATAACAATAACCAAGGATTTATCCACTCGATAAATGATAAGCACTTGGAAAATCCGTATGACGATTGTTCGATGAACTCATCATATAAACATTCATCTGTATGTTTGAACATCTTTATGTCCTTACCAATAAAACGTGGTACACTACATCACAGATGCTAGTCTCTAGCTCATCAAGCAGTCTTTTATCCTTGTTTATTAGGTGACCCAATTGACTAGGAATATGTTTAGAATATACAATGAATATTGATGTATTTCATGATGACCATCATATGTACCACCACATCTCACTATAGTATACTCAAGGACTTTATCTATGCATCTAACATGACTATTAAGATAAAGTAAATACCACACTAAATAGAATTATATTAAAATAAAAGATGTTTATTTACCAGAGTCAATAACGCCCTAGCTTGCAGGGCACCTTCTCTCTCTCTCTCTCTCTCTATATATATATATATATATATATATATATATATAATAATAATAATAATAATAATAAATGTACAACTAGTTATACCGTAATAAAAAATACATAATCATATTATGTCTGATAAAAATATCAAATATGAGATATGACGGTTATGCAATGGATAACAATCAAGTCACGTGTCAGGCGTCCTCAAGCACTTGGGCACTCATATTGTGCCACGTCAGCATTCAAATAGAGCTAACCAGGGTTATAAATAGGCTTCCAGAGTTTAGTTCCAAAGCATCAATCAGTGTAAATGAATTTCCTTCTTAGTTTCACTATTTTTCTGAGTTCTAATAGTTTGTAAAGTGGCTTCTCCACCCCAAGGAGTTCATCTAGAGTCTGCACTTTATTTTTCCTTGGATTAGCAACCTCCTTGGTTGCAAACCAAGTAAATATGTTTGCCACTTTCTTTTCTATTTTGTTATTAATCTATTAATGCTATTTGTGAAACTAATCGCAATCTTTGTTTAGAAAGAACTAAAGATTTGATTTTTATTTTTAGGGGCAATTCACCCCCCCCCCTCTTGTCGACCGACGATGATCACCTTCAATTGGTATCAGAGCCAGGATGCTCCAGAAGGACCAACCGTCATTTGAAGCAACTTACAAAATGGTCAGGTCAGTCATCTACTCGCCAAAGTTCGAGCGAGAGTTCGCGAGTTGGAAGAGAAAAATGCAGGTATTTTTTAAAACAGACTTTGAATTACTTTTAATCATGAAAAATGATTTTATAACTCTCAAAGACGCAGACGACAAACCTAAAGACGAAAAGCCTGTAGACAAAGAAAGAGCAGGCAGACTTTGTGGCAAACGGGAAAGTAGAGTTCCGTTTGTTGACCGTATTGCCTGTGCAAGAAGTCAACCGAATCAAGAACAACCGATCTGCAAAGGAAGTTTGAGAAAAGTTCTTGGAACTTCACGAATGTACCTCCAAAGCCAAACTAGAAAAAAAAGATATACTTAGGAATTAATTCAGCAACCTCCGACTGGAAGAAGGAGAGTTAGTAGCTCAACTACATACAAAACTTAAGGAGTTAATCACGGAACTCAACAACCTCGGAAAGTCGGTAAGTAATCGGGACACTCAAAGATATGCATTAAACGTCTTCCTGAGGACCCCGAATTGGATTTTCATAATAGACGTCTACTACATCTCTAAGGATCTTGAGGTAAGTACCTTAGAGCAACTCTTTTCGACTTTAGAACTTCATGAATCTCGATGTGCAAGAAAGAATAAAACGAACAACATCGCTCTTAGCACGAGGAACATCCGACATGAAGAGAAATCTTTAGAAGACGAAGCAAGCACGACGTACATGTTAAGAAAATTATCTAAATATTTCAAAGCTAAAAGATTTAATAAAGTGTAGGGTAAGAAGCAAAGGAAGATCCGCTGCTATAATCGTGAGGAAGAAGGACACATTAAGGAAAACTGCCCAAAAGGGGAGAAATTGTACATCAAAAGGGGTAGGAGCACAGGAAGTCGAGCGGAAGACGCAGCGGTCGAGAAGGATGGTATGGGAAGGGAGCCAATGGGCTCGGTGCATCTGAGGGTCGCAGAGTTTTGCGGAAGAGTACGCCAATGGAACGAGAAGGACGTGTGCGACGTCCGAGGGACAAGAAGCCGGGAGGAAGCTCGCTCGAGGAGAAGGCCGAAGGAGGCTTCGGGTGAGCCCGACTCAGGAAGACCCAAAATCACCCAAAAAGTGTCGCGGGAAGTTGGTCAGCATTCGCTAACCCAAACCCACTCGGGCGCCCGTGAATGAGGGTGCACCCCTATGCTCTCGAGTGACCCTTTTCCCAGGCGCCCTTATGCATACAGGCGCTCGAGATGTGAAAACTCATCCAGACTTAACTGTTTGCGAATGTTGTGCAACGGATAACATTCAAGCCACGTGTAAGGCCCCCTCAAGCACTCAGGCGACCCTATTGTGCCACGTCAGCATTCAGTTAGAGCTGACCAGGGCTATAAATAGGCTCCTAGAGCTCAGTTCCAAAGCATCAATCACTGTAAACGAATTTCCTTCTTAATTTCAATGTTTTTTTTTGAGTTCTACAAGTTTGTAAAGAGGCTTCTCCGACCCAAAGAGTTCATCTGGAGTTTGCATTTTATTTTACCTTGGATTAGCAACCTCCTTGGTTGTAAACCAAGTAAATCTATTTGTCTCTTTCTTTTTTGTTTTGTTATTAATCTGTTAATGTTATTTGTGAAACTAATCGCTATCTTTTTTTTAGAAAGAACAAAATATTTTATTTTTATTTTCAGGAGCAATTCACCCCTTTTTCGACTGATGATCACCTTCAATTGGTATCAGAGCCAAGATACTCCAGAAGGACTAACCGTCGTTTGAAGCAACTTAAAAAATGGTCGGATTAGTCATCTACTCACCAAAGCTTGAGGGAGAGTTCGCGAGTTGGAAGCGAAAAATACAGGTATTTTTTAAAATAGACTTTGAATTACTTTTAATTATGAAAAATAATTTTATAGCTCCTAAAGACGCCGACGACAAACCTAAAGACTTTGTGGACAAAGACGCCGACGACAAGCCTGTGGACAAAGAAGGAGCAGCTGGACTTAGTGGCAAACGGGAAAGTAGAGTTCCGTTTGCTGACCGTACTCCCTACGCAAGAAGTCAACTGAATCGGGAGCTATTGATATGCAAAGGAACTTTAGAAAAAGTTTTTGAAATTTCATGAAGGTACCTCCAAAGAGAAACTAGCAAAAAAAAGACATACTTCGAAATCAACTCAGCAACTTCCGACTGGAAGAAGGAGAGTTAGTAGCTCAACTACATGCAAAACTAAAGGAGCTAATGACGGAACTCAACAACCTCGGAGTGTCGGTAAGTAATCGGGACGCTCAAAGGTTGTATTAAACGCCTTTTTGAAGACCCCGAACTGGACTTCCATAATAGACACCTACTATATCTCTAAGGATTTTGAGGTAAGTACCTTAGAGCAACTCTTTTTGACTTTAGAACTTCATGGATCTCGATGTGCAGGAAAGAATAAAACGGACTGTTGGTGCAATCTTGGTTAGGTCAGGGTTGACCTAGTTTGACTAAGCTCGGGTGAGCTTAGGTCTGATAAGCTTGGTAAGCTTATGATTGAATGTTTCGATGTTTGATAATGATGTTTGAATATCATATGATGTCAAGTGGGTCAAGGTTGACTGGAGGCTTGACGGGAAAAGACCTAGTGGGACTAGGTGAAGTCCAGGTGGATCGGGGAGATCGTACGCTGACATCGAAAAAGACCTAGTGGGACTAGGCACACCTAGTGGGACTAGGTAAAGTCCAGATGGATCGGGGAGATCGCATGCTGGCAAGGTGGAAGTCTACCGAGAGACTAGACCTAACTCGAGGGTTAGGCGAATCTGGTTGGGAACCAGGTTAAGTCCGAGCTGGGAGCTAGGCAGTAGAAATCCAGGTTGGTCAATGGGGTTGACCGGACACTTGGTAGGAGAACCTGGACTTGTGGAAACAAGTTAGGTTGGATTCAATCGATTGGGTAATCGATTGGGTGAATCGATCAGCTGATCGATTAGGGAGGTTTACGCGAGAGGACAGAGGGTGGCTGAATCGATTGGGTAATCGATTCAGCCTTCCCTTAATCGATTGGTCAATCGATTAAGGTGTCTCTTGATCGATTGGGGTAATCGATCACGGAGGTTTGCGCGAGAGAATAGAGAAGCTCTGAATCGATTGGGCAATCGATTCAGGGCACGGGTAATCGATTGGCTAATCGATTACCGTTCGAAAACTAGCCGTTGAACGGCTAAATCCTACGTGGTAATCGATTGGGTAATCGATTACCAAACCCTAGGCGTCGGGTTTAAGTACTTTCGCGCAGGTTTGAGCTGGAAGAACTTCTCCTCTTCTTCTCCAACTTCATTGCCATTTCAAGGGAAGCCTTGGAGCTTAGTGCTGCTGCATTTCCAAGGTCCAAGAGGCAATCACAAGCTTGAAGATAGCAAGGAAAGCAAAGTGTGAGCTTATTTGTAAATCTTGTAAGATTTTATCTTGTATTTGCTTTGTTCTTGTTGTATGTTTGTAACAAGCTTGTAAGAGGTTTCTTCACCTCAAGAAGGAGACTTTCATAGTGCATGAGAGTGTGAGGAGAGTGGATCCTTGGATTAGTCACCCGACCGGGGTGGATACCAAGTAAATCCTTGTGTTAGCGATTGCTTGAAGTCTTCCACCGCGACAAATCTTCTACAAGCGAATCGAAGCTAATCACCCCCCCTCTAGCTAGTCTACCGGTCCCAACAAGTGGTATCAGAGCCAGGTTGCTCTTCTTTGGACTCATCGCCAAGAGGGCAAGAGCTAGAGGAAGAAGAAGAAGTGGGAAGAAACCCTAATTTCAAGAAGTCATCATCAAAAGGGTTCAACTTCAAAAATGGAGTTTGGCTATGACACAAGAGCACCTCCACCATTTGACAAGGCAAATTTCAATCTTTGGAAGTCAAAGATTGAAAATGATTTCATGATGGAGATAGAGCAATGGTTTGCTCTAATGGAGGGTTTTGAAGCTCCAACAAGCTCAAAAGGAAAGCTCCTCAAGAAATGCAAATGGAATGAGGAGCAAATCAAGAGATGCGAGGCCAACTACAAAGTGACCAAGCTATTGGTCAATCTTTTGCCGAGCAATATCTTGGACAAGATTGGAGAATTCGAAGATGCCAAAGAGCTGTGGAGCAAATTGGCAAGGCTTCATGAAGATCCCTCCACTATACCAAATCAAAACAAATCCGAAGAGGAAAATTCATCGGAGGAAGAAGATTCGAAAGTTAAGAGATGCTCAACATCCGAAGAAGAAATTCAAGAAGCTTCTACTTCAAGGATTGAAAAGGAGCAAAATTTGATATTGACTCCGGAAATAGAAGAAGTCTCCACCTCTAGGATTGAGGGGGAGCAAAGGCCATTCACTCCGGAAAGGGAAGAAGCTTCTACCTCCGGATCGAGTGAAGAGTCATGTGCCACCCCTACAAGCAAAGGTATAAACATTTCAATTTGTAAAAATAAAGATCACATCATTTGCTTTGAGTGTAGGGAAAAAGGACATTACAAGAGTAAGTGTCCAAAATTGGTCAAGAAGAAGGTGCAAATGGCACCCAAGACCAAGGAGAAGGCAAAGGAGGTCGACCCCGTGACAAAGAAGGATAAGAAGCACATTGTGTGCTTCTTATGCAAAGAAAAGGGACATTATCGAAATCAATGTCCAAAGGGGAAGAAACCGACCAAGGCTAAAAGGAGGAGCTCAAGTCAAGGGGGAGCCTCCAAGAATAACACTAAGGTACCATTAGGTAATGGTTCTTATTTAAATCATGATAATATGCATGCTAGAAATAATTATTATCATTTTAATGCTATTTATCATGAAAATAGGAGGTATGAGAAACCAAAGGAAAAATATAGAGCCTTTCATGCTAGGTCTATCGCAACCAAGGATAGGGAAGATTTTAGATCATCTAAGGATAGACCTACCCAATCCAAGGCTAAAAAGAAAAATTACCAAGGCTATATTAGAAAACCAAGCCTTGAGGAGGTAATGATTGAAAATCAAGTTTTAAGGTCAAAACTTGATAAATTAGAAAAATCCCTCAAAAGAATAGAAAATCTATTTAAGGGATCTAAGGATCAAAACCTAGATTTAGGAAATCAAGGACCCTCTAGGAGCAAGAAAGGTTTGGGATACAAACCTAAAACTAAGGATGATGGTCCATCCTATCATAGAGTTCCATATAGATATGGAACTCAATCTAGGTCTAGAAGTCAAGTCAAGGTTGCAAGGGAAGCCATCCCTAGAGTTGACCAAGACAAGACAAAGGTGACTAAGGCTTCGGAGAAGCCTAAGAAAGTCTTTAGGAAGGTATCAAGGGAAGTCATCCCTAGTGAATACCTAGAACACCCAAGGAGCACCAATAGGTTTTGGATTCCTAAGAGTGTGTTCGCCACACCCTAGATAGGTCTAGGGAGTGTCAACTCTAATTGGAAGGGTAGTTAACCCAACCTTGATGTAGTTGGCACTTTGGGACATTTTCAAGGAATTATTACCCTTGAAAATGAAGGATTCATTGGTTTACTCTAGGAGGAGTAAATTTTGTGCCAAACTATATTTTTGGAAGATTGAATCTAGTAAAAAGATGGCATAACTAGGTTAGAATCCAAAGATAAGCCAAGTTGGGGAGTTTTGGCATTATCTCGGAAATTAGGGAAAATTTAGGATTATCAATGGCTTAGCGATGAGTTATTGATACTTAGATAGGAAATCTAGGTAATTTTCTTTTTGCTATTATGCCATGCTTTGTATGCCCTTTCACATGCCATGACATTATAATCCATCATTCATATTCTATTATGAAAATATTATATGTCATGTCATACATGCATCATTTAGCTAAAATTTCTTGTGAAAATTCTCATATGATGCATATCATAGTCATTAATCATGCATAAATCAATTTTTATTGAAAGTTAAGGACATTGGCATTAATTGACATCCTAGGTGGATGATCAAAGTTTAAAATGCCTAGATAGAAATGCATGAACCCTTAGATTAGGGAGAACATGACTTTCACATCTCACCAAGACTATAAGGTGACTTGTATGTATTTTTGAGACACATTAGAAACAAGTGAGATGTTAGGGTGAAGAACATAACTCAAGATGTTGATAAAGTGCATCAAATTGAGTTTTAGGTTCATCAAAATAAGAATTTAAATGAACTCCAATCATTGGGAAAGCTAATGTACAAGTCATGTGCATTTAGCCCAAGGAACATGGTTGAATATTGGTTTTGAGAAACATTTTAAAACTATCTTGGAAAACCTTGGTGAAGACTATCTTTTGATAGTACTCATCATTGATGAATTGGATACAAAACAATGAAAAACATTGAAGTATTTCAATGGTTTCAAATTTTGTGTCAATCTTTGAAAAAGGAGGTTATTTTCATAGAAAATTATTTTTCCTTGATAGTATATGGTATAAATAGTGTCTACACAAAATTTTAGGATTTTTGGAATTTTGTAGAATTATTTAGGAGTTTCTGAAATTCGAATATGAAATTGTTTTCAGAAATCAGAAACTCTCAATCGATCGGGTGATCGATTGAGACATAAGCCAATCGATTGGTTAATCGATTGGTAGAACTTTTTGCGAGCACAGAAGCTCGCGTAGTCGATCTGTTGATCGATTACAGTGAGCCATAATCGATCAGTTGATCGATTAAGGCAGGTCGTAATCGATTGGTTCCCAACACCAATCGATTGGTGAGACTGAAACTGACAGTTTCAGTCTATTAACCCATTTTTTTGTAACCTACCAATCCCTAAACCCTTGAAATACTTTTTTAAGTATATTTGGGTAAATTTCATTGTGAAAACAAAAAGGGAAATGGTTTGGTGAACATTTAAGGGTTAAGGAGAGATTTTGATTCAAGTTTTGAATCTCTTAAATCTCATCACCTCAAGTTGAGTTCTCCTAAAGGTTTAAGAACTCAAACATCATTGTTGGTGCAATGATAGAGGTTTAGAGCATGTTTTGAGGGGGAGGTCTTCCTTAACAACATGTGTGTGAATTTTTATTTTTGGAAAAGTGAAAGAATGAAGATTAGAAATCTTCATTATGGTGAATGCTCATGGGTGAGAATGGATTTAAATGAAAGGTATGGGACTTTCATTGGATTTGCCTTTGACCATAGAGACTCTTGGGAAGAGTTTTTGATGTATGTCAAAGGGGGAGAAAATTGAAAGACTAATAGGGTTTAGTCTTTCTCAAACATATTGTCAAACATCAAAAAGGGGGAGATTGTTGGTGCAATCTTGGTTAGGTCAGGGTTGACCTAGTTTGACTAAGCTCGGGTGAGCTTAGGTCTGATAAGCTTGGTAAGCTTATGATTGAATGTTTCGATGTTTGATAATGATGTTTGAATATCGTATGATGTCAAGTGGGTCAAGGTTGACTGGAGGCTTGACGGGAAAAGACCTAGTGGGACTAGGTGAAGTCCAGGTGGATCGGGGAGATCGTACGCTGACATCGGAAAAGACCTAGTGGGACTAGGCACACCTAGTGGGACTAGGTAAAGTCCAGATGGATCGGGGAGATCGCATGCTGGCAAGGTGGAAGTCTACCGAGAGACTAGACCTAACTCGAGGGTTAGGCGAATCTGGTTGGGAACCAGGTTAAGTCCGAGCTGGGAGCTAGGCAGTAGAAATCCAGGTTGGTCAACGGGGTTGACCGGACACTTGGTAGGGGAACCTAGACTTGTGGAAACAAGTTAGGTTGGACTCAATCGATTGGGTAATCGATTGGGTGAATCGATCAGCTGATCGATTAGGGAGGTTTACGCGAGAGGACAGAGGGTGGCTGAATCGATTGGGTAATCGATTCAGCCTTCCCTTAATCGATTGGTCAATCGATTAAGGTGTCTCTTGATCGATTGGGGTAATCGATCACGGAGGTTTGCGTGAGAGAACAGAGAAGCTCTGAATCGATTGGGTAATCGATTCAGGGCACGGGTAATCGATTGGCTAATTGATTACCATTCGAAAACTAGCCGTTGAACGGCTAAATCCTACGTGGTAATCGATTGGGTAATTGATTACCAAACCCTAGGCGTCGGGTTTAAGTACTTTCGCGCAGGTTTAAGCTGGAAGAACTTCTCCTCTTCTTCTCCAACTTCATTGCCATTTCAAGGGAAGCCTTAGAGCTTAGTGCTGCTGCATTTCCAAGGTCCAAGAGGCAATCACAAGCTTGAAGATAGCAAGGAAAGCAAAGTGTGAGCTTATTTGTAAATCTTGTAAGATTTTATCTTGTATTTGCTTTGTTCTTGTTGTATCTTTGTAACAAGCTTGTAAGAGGTTTCTCCACCTCAAGAAGGAGACTTTCATAGTGCATGAGAGTGTGAGGAGAGTGGATCCTTGGATTAGTCACCCGACCGGGGTGGATACCAAGTAAATCCTTGTGTTAGCGATTGCTTGAAGTCTTCCGCCGCGACAAATCTTCTACAAGCGAATCGAAGCTAATCACCCCCCCCCTCTAGCTCGTCTACCGGTCCCAACACAGACAACATCGCCCTTAGCACGAGGAAGATCCAACTTGAAGAGAAATCTTCAGAAGATGAAGAAAATACGGCGTACATGGTAAGGAAATTGTCTAAATATTTCAAAGCTAAAAGAATTAATAAAGTGCAGAGTAAGAAGTAAAGTAAGATCTGCTGCTACAACTGTGAGGAATAAGGGTACATCAAGGAAAATTGCCCAAAGCTAAAAGCAAACAAACCCAACAAGGCGAAATATAAGAATCTTAAGGTCACATAGGATGAATCAGTATCAGATGAATCGGATATCATAGAACATGCCGGAATTGCGCTGATGGCTTCATATCAAGAAGAAGTGAGCATTGATGAAGGGGGAGCCACGCCAGAAGATAGCAGCGACGAAGAGGGAGCTTCGGACTTCAAAAAATTAGATATTTTGGATACTTAATTGGTATTTTAAATATCACAAGGGTCAAATTTGAAGTATTCCTAGGACTTATATTTTGTCTAGATTTTTTATTAATCCTTTTGGTAAAACTTTATTTTGGATCCCAAAATATGTATTAAACTGTTAGATATTATTTATTATTTTTTTACTTTAGTTTTAATAAATTCTTTTTAAGATAACTATTTTAAAAAAAATTAAGTCTGCTTTATTCTATCTACAAACTTTTTTTTCGAGATTTTTAATAGTTAAACGGATTTATAATGATTTTTCATTTGAAAATATATTTTTAAATTTTAAAAATACTTAAAAAATTAATTTCATCGAATCTAATTTTTTGGGATCTATAGATTATCTTCTAAGCGTTGAGAAAATTTTTAAATTTATTTTATATCGAAATCAAATTTTAAAATTATTTTTTAAAATTATCAACATTGAATTCAAAATTGATTTTCAAAAAGGTTTGAAAATTATTTTCACTTTGACAATTTTTTTAGAGATAAGACCATCAAAATTCTAACTTGAATAAAAATTTGATTAATTTTTGAATAAAAATAAATTTTTGCAAATTATTTTTCAAAATTAGACTTTACATTTTAAAAATTAATTTTCAACCAAGATTTAAAAAATTAGATTTTCTGGAAACCAATATTATGTTAGAAATGTACTTAAAATGTTTTGAAAATTTTGGGTGTTAAAACACTTTTATTTCCCTTAACATGTTTTGGAATTTTGATGTGATCAAAAGGAGAGAAATAGGTTTAAGATAAGGGGTAAGCTTAATTTCAAATTTTTTTTGTGTGCTTAGACTGTCATATATTTATTCCGATTTTTTGTTTTAATTTATTACCCTAACTTAACTCGGGTTGATGCACATAAAAAAGGAAGAGATTTTAAGTATCCCAGGTATGTTTTGATGTGATCAACCGAGTCAAGTTAGGTCTTCTTGTGTTTTGATCCCTATGTCTAAGTGTGCAGGAGCTTAAGAGCACAAGAAATCGAGCGGAAGACGTGGTGGTCGAGAAGGATAACACGGGAAGGGAGCCGACGGACTTGGTGCATCCGAGGGACGTGAAGTTTTGTGAAGAGTACGCCGGTGGAGCGAGAAGGGCACGTGCGACGTCCGAGGGATGAGAAGCCGGGAGGAAGCTCGTTCGAGGAGAAGGCCGGAGGAAGGTTCGAGTAAGCCCGACTCTGGAAGGTCCAAAATCACCCAAAAAGTGCCATGGGAAGCTCGTCAACATTAAGCTGACCTAATGTCACGCCTCGAGACCCGAAAGTCGCTAATCTAATATAAAATCGAACAGCACCTCCCCTGTCCGGCGGACAATTTACACATACATATAATACAATCACGCAGTTTAATTTGGCTTCAGGCCTCAAAATATATAGACACAACATAAAAGCAAGATAATCATAACAAATAAACATAATAAATCATACCTGGCACCGATCCGACTTACGACAAAACAACCAATACATAAAACCCCTTAGGGCACACAACAACACTCACAAGACATATACAAATCGCTATAAGAAATATGAAACAAAAGTATTGCCAAGTACAAAACAAAACCATGTCATCGTGATGGGTAGGGACTGGCTGCTGGGCTCTTATGGCGACTCAAAGTATCTCAACCTGAAATAAAAACATTGGCAACGGTGTGAGTCCAAACGAACTTAGCGGATACCTAAATAGATGCATAGTAAGTTATACTAGCAGTAAGAGTCACGCTGATACAGTCTCATATGTACAATAGAAAAATGCATACACTGAAGATACTGAGTATAGGTATATACCAGAATCCATCTATCCTGTAGGGTGGTGGAAACAAACCCTATAGAACAAGTACGACACATAATCCAAGGTATACATGTTTCATGTATGTGCATGTCAATCAAAATGCAGCAAGCATAAACAAATGCACGATGCAAAATATGCATATGGTGCAATGACATGTGTCACCCCTGACACCAGTCAGGCTACCATCCACCTATCATAAATGAACATCCGCGTGGGTAGGGCTATGATAACTGTACACACCCTACTATCACTGCTCTTGAGTGACCGTGTGGACAGGATGCTGGCGGAGGGCACCCACCTACCCCAAGTAATGGGGGAGTCGCGCTCTCATCTTCTCATGTTTCTGGACGAGAAGGGATCTCTGGCTGCTACCACGCTCCGGAACCACTCTCCAAATAGTGGTCGAGCGGAGCAATACAGGGCAAATGTACACACTCTATGGTAGTCACTATCCCTGAGTGGATGTGTGTGCATATCCTCATGTAACTGGCGACGGGCTCAGAATACATAGGAGCCGATGATCGTCAGCATGCAACAATGCAAGGATGGTGCATGATACTTGTCACGCCCCGAGACCAATGGAGCCGCTGATCCAATATAAAATCGGACAGCATCTCCCCTGTCCGGCGGACAATTTTACACAAACATACAACACACGCAGTTTATAAATTGGCCTCAGGCCTCAAAACAGATATATATAAAACATAAGATAATGAAATATCCCAATACTGAAACATAGAACTCACCTGAGCTGCCCCCTGGGCAGGTGCGTAGCAAAACCACAAGTACAAAGTCCAACAGAGGACTCAAAAATACAATACCGTACGAATAAATCCAATACAAGCCCACGATATAAGAAACGAATACAAAACGTAGACTATGCTATCAAAGAAAGCAAAACCAGCGGAACCATCCATCCAAATGGAGTCGTGGGGACCCGGGACTGGCAACTGGGCTCCTCCGACGAGCTATCAACCTGAAAACAAAGATATTACGATGGGTGGTGAGTCCAAGTGGACTCGCGGGTATATAGATAGATATGCATGGCTGAACAAAATAGCTGAATAAGCTATAAAGAAACAACAGGATACAGTCTCAACAGGAATAGCAGAATATGCATAACTGAAAGTACTAACTGACTGTACATACCAGAAATTAGTCTATCCATACCATAAAAGGACTCGTCCCACACGAGCTAGTGCAAGGTCATCAAACCACACATAAGTATATCCTGTACATACATGTCAAACAAGTGCAGCAAATAAATGCAGCAATCACAATCCAAAATGCACAATGCATCATATGCATATGATGCAATGTCATGGTCACCCCCTAACTCCAGTCAAGCCACCGAGACAGGCGATACTGTGTCGGCCGAGTGGGTAGAGCTGTGACACTGTACGCACCCTGCTATCACTGCTCCTGAGTGACCGAGTGAACAGGATGTTGTCGGGGGACCGCCCCCCTACCCCATGTATATATGAGGGAGCGTCGCTCTCATCTCCTCTGGTCTATGGGAAGAGAAGGGATCTCCGCCTGCTACCACGCTCCGAAGCCACTACCCCTGAGCGGTCGAGCGGAGCAGTACAGAGCAAATGCACACACCTAACGGTATCCACTAACCCAGGAGTGGTCGTGTGTGCATATCATGTACCGGAAGACGATAGGCTCAACCATAAGGGAGTCGCTGATCGCCGGCATGCAACAGTGCAGGTATGGTGCATGACTCTCACACATGCAACCCCTACTAAGTCATCATACATAACACAACCTAACATACACAGGTCGATCACAGGTATAATAACCTAACCATCATGCATCCAAGTGGCCATGCAAGTCATAACAGAATCAACTAATGCAGATATCAGGTGACATGCCATAATAACCCAATCAATCCATATCTAGACACACGTGCAAGTATGACAAGAATCAACCAATACAAATATCAGGTGACTTACCACAATAACCCAATCAGTCCATATCTAGACACACGTGCAAGTATGACTGGAATCAACCAATACAAATATCAGGTGACTTACCACAATAACCCAATCAGTCAATACCTAGACACACGGGCAAGTATGATTGGACACAATCAATGCGACCATACAGTGGTCTGCTATTCTACATCTACATACTCATGTCATACACATGCTATACAGAATCAGATAACAAAATAAACGAGACTGTATAGAGGAAAATTTAGATCATATCCAAGGTCAAGCATAAGTATCAAGCAGGATAACAAACGGTAGCAGATAAAGGTCAATATCAGCCTACTGCATCAATAACAAATAGTCATGCATAAAGATAACGTGGATCTAAAGAAGACAAGCAAGAAGTACCCGCCTCCAAAGTAGGAGTCCGTATATGAAGAGAACCTCCCGTCTGATACTCCGCAACCCAAAAGTCCAAATCAATGCCCTGTATCAAAGGACATATTTAATAGCTATTACAAAATAGAATAGCAACTAGCCAGAAAATCCCTAAACCATATTAGGGTTTACCTAATCATTCTCTTTCCATTTAATTGCTTCTAATTAAATGAAAGATTCCTAATTAGCCAACGTGATTAAGATCAGGTTTATTTTAGGCTCACTCTGAATTCAAAATCGTTAAATTTAAGTTATGAGATTTAAATCTCAAATTAAGCCTAACCTCAACTCTATCACCGACTCCCAATAATAAGCTAACAACCTAATCCAAAACAAATCAAATTCAATTCAGAATAGTACCCTTCCAAAACAATGTTCTTCCAAAACAAGACAGATCCATCACCTTGGAGATTTAACTAATTAAAATCCAACAAGAAATACTCCTACAATTTGGGAAAACAAGTCCAAAAATAAAGATAACCACATGATCACCATTCTATACAAACTATAGCCTCAATTACCTCAAAATTCATTCACATATTAAACATAACACTAAGAATTTATTAACTCTAATCCATACTCAAATTTTGATTAATCCCTCTAATCCAATTAACTGATCCAAAGCAAATCCCATATGATATCCCACGGTAAAGGACACCACAAGATCAAAAGGACCAAGCTAATGCCTAATCCAAACCAAAACAACCTCATGAACATTCCTCAAATCAACAGAGACAGAACCATACAAGATTAAACTTCATCAATTCAAGAACCAACAGCCATCGCGAACAATACCTGCCTGCACAAACGCAAAATTCCCAAAGTGACAATCCTCCTCCCTCAATTGACGAAGAGCAACAGTATTGGCTGTTGAAATCAGATGATTAGGGCTTTGCTTCAGAACAACTAAACTGAACATTCACAGATCCAATCTCCTACCTTAGATTCAATCCTTTGATAGTTTCACAGAAGTTCCTCTATCCCTGGCAGTAGGTCATTCAACGGACACATGGAGATCTCCTCCCCAATCCCGTTGCCTCCGATCGATGGAGAGGTTGGGCGTTGGCTGGACCGCCGACTTCGACCGTGGCACGAACGATGAGGGAGAGATCCGAAGCCACCGAGGTAAGATCGAGGATCGTCTCCCTTGTTTCCCGAAGCTAACGCCAGTGTGGAGGTGGGAGTGACGGCGTTTGTCGCCAATGCCGATCGAGATGGAGGGAGGCGAGGGAATCGAGTGGAGGTGGCGGCGGCTTCGGTTTTTGATCGGGCAGCGAAGAAGGGAAGTGGCCGAAGAAACCAAGCCCTAGCCACCTTTTTAAGCTGGTCATTTTGCATTTAAGCCCAAACCTACAAAGTTAATTCCAATGGCACCCCTAAATTTGAAACTTTTTAGCAAACAGCCCCTTTTACATTTAGTTTTAAATCTTTAAATTCCCTAAACCTCATCTAGATGTCGGGAAACCGTAGGACCTTTTCTGAAAAATTTTCCGGAGTGACACAAAAGTTTCGGATTTAACATCCTCCCCAACTAATAAAAATTTGGTCCCCAAATTTCGTCATTGGGTACGGTTTCCACCAACAACTAATACTAACAACACTCACCATATAAGTGCTAACGGCATTAACCCTACATTTCCAGGGTAAGGTTACAACCTACCGACACCAGTGGTCTCCCATATTCACTGGTTATTGACCAAAAATCTCTCCAACTAGTAGGGCATGCCTAAACTCCAGGATCTAGCCGTAAACACTCGCTAGACCTCAGCCAAAGGTATCCGTGACGGCCACAAAATGGAACACTACTCATATCTATCACTATTTAACTGGAAATGCATGAATGACACGTCATACCGCAAAAAGCCGATCCCTCGGTCCGCGGTGCCTCCTCTCTGGTGGAGGCATATACTCGTCCCGTCTCCGGCGGTGGAGGTGGTACTGCCGGATACTGCTGTGGCTGTGGCGGTGGCCCTGCCGAATACTGCTGTGGCTGATACTGCGGCTGATATGGTGGATAATGCTGATACGGAGGCGCAGTCTGATGCTGAGACCCTGAGGTAGTCAAGGGTGACACTGATGGGATGCTGGAGTGCTCATATCCGTACATACCATACACAGCTGCTGGAGGACCGGTCCGCGGCTGACGGAAAGAAGGCTGAGTTCTAGGTCCTCCCCCCTGAGATCCTGGCTGACTCGAAGGTACACCCTGTCCCGTAGCTCCCGTACTCTCATGTTGTGCCTTCAGCGCACAATCTCGACTCAGATGTCCCGGTAGCTTGCAGTAATAGCAAATAGGATGCTCCAGCGGACAATCCCCCCTACTATGTTGTCGAGAACCACACTGTACACAGTGCGATCTATCAGTAGACTGCTCCCGACTCTGCTGATAAGACTGGGAGTACCCTCCTACGGTACGTCTAGACCTCTGCGGTCGAAATGATGCCTCAGAAGTGCTCTGAGCTGCCTGACTCTGACTGCCCTGCTTCTGCCCTGATGTCTGCTGTGGCTGAGTCTGAAAGGAACCCTGAGCTGACTCTTTTCCCTTTTTCTTCTCCGCGTTCACCTCCTGCTGTGTCATCTCAATCAAAAGGGCTCTCTCCAAAGCCTCACAGTAAGATGCAGTACTAAATCCGGCAAGCTTGAGTCGGATATACGCAGCTAGTCCTCTAGTGAAGTGGATCATCCGGGATCTATCCTCGGTAACCAGCTCGGGGCAGAATTCAGCCATCGGTCAAATTCTGCGCTATACTCCATAACCGTGCGAGTTCCCTGCTACAGAGTCAGGAACTCCTGTCGCTGAGTCATCTGATAGGCTATCGGAACATAGTGACTCTCGAATGCCTCTCTGAAGACGGCCTATGTGAGATGCTGCTCTCCAATGATCGTGCGCCGCGAGGCCCACCAGGTAACCGCCTCGCCTCGTAAATGGTATGCGGCTAGCACCGCCTTCTCCCACTCGGAGCAAGCCATGTAATCAAATGTACCCTCCAAAGTATCCAACCAAGAACGGGCAGCCCTAGGATCAGCTCCTCGGTGGAATAATGTGAATCGGCCTTGAACCGACTCTGCAAGTGCGGGTATCCGTGCTCGGGCTTTGGCACAATCTGTCGGAGTAGTAGGGGCTACCAGCGGAGCTGCATAGGGTGCTATGCCAAAAGCAATAGATGGAACTGTGAAAAATCCCGGAACAGGGGCCACTGGTGGGGCTGAATAAACTACCGGAGCAGGCACTGCTGGGGGTGCCGCAGAAACTCCCGCAAAAGGTACAGATGAAGGCACCGAAGGGTAGACAACTGCGGGCACTACTGGAGGTGTAGGTACTGCAGGGTACGCTGCGGGTGGTGCTGACGGTGGTACGATCGGGTACGGTACTGCCGGCACCGCTACAGGTGTAGCAACCGGTATAGATGATGGTCCCACTGAGTATGTCGTAGCAGGCACCGCTGCAGGTGTAGCAACCGGTATAGATGATGGTCCCGCTGAATATGCTGTAGCAGGCACCGATGCTGGTACTGTGGGAATCACTGGTGTGGTAGTCACGGGGGGTACGGTCGGAACCGCTGACAGCAGTGGAGATGGGGCCTCGGAACAACCGGAGGAGTCTGTCCCTAACTGACCGGCCCCATCTCCGTCGGTCTCTCGGGTGACCTGGTCACCGGAGACCCAATAGTAGACTTACGTGGCCGTCCTCGACCACGTCCCGGTGCGGGGGCACGTCCGCGCCTAGTCATACCTGTTACAATATTAACCATTGGTTACTAAGGATATAAGTCACTAACCTTATCAAATTATACACTTGTCGCCCGGAGATGTCCCGTCGCCGCCAAGTCCCATGGTCCACATCATGCCGTGAAACGACTCCGAAAATCCGAAATGTACTCGAGTAGACTCATCTAACCCGAGCTCCGACACCTACCGAGTAAGTATCAAATTTAACTCCGACAAATCACAAATCGATGGTATCCCACATCCTGGGCTTGATACCAAAAATAAATTGGTATCAGATAAACACCAAAAAATCTGAAAACACGTAGGCATCGAAACCTACGCTCTGATACCAAAATAAATTGTCACGCCCCGAGACCAATGGAGCTGCTGATCCAATATAAAATCGGACAGCATCTCCCCTGTCCGGCGGATAATTTTACACAAACATACAACACACGCAGTTTATAAATTGGCCTCAGGCCTCAAAACAGATATATATAAAACATAAGATAATGAAATATCCCAATACTGAAACATAGAACTCACCTGAGCTGCCCCCTGGGCAGGTGCGTAGCAAAACCACAAGTACAAAGTCCAACAGAGGACTCAAAAATACAATACCGTATGAATAAATCCAATACAAGCCCACGATATAAGAAACGAATACAAAACGTAGACTATGCTATCAAAGAAAGCAAAACCAGCGGAACCATCCATCCAAATGGAGTCGTGGGGACCCGGGACTGGCAACTGGGCTCCTCCGACGAGCTATCAACCTGAAAACAAAGATATTACGACGGGTGGTGAGTCCAAGTGGACTCGCGGGTATATAGATAGATATGCATGGCTGAACAAAATAGCTGAATAAGCTATAAAGAAACAACAGGATACAGTCTCAACAGGAATAGCAGAATATGCATAACTGAAAGTACTAACTGACTGTACATACCAGAAATCAGTCTATCCATACCATAAAAGGACTCGTCCCACACGAGCTAGTGCAAGGTCATCAAACCGCACATAAGTATATCCTGTACATGCATGTCAAACAAGTGCAGCAAATAAATGCAGCAATCACAATCCAAAATGCACAATGCATCATATGCACATGATGCAATGTCATGGTCACCCCCTAACTCCAGTCAAGCCACCGAGACAGGCGATACTGTGTCGGCCGAGTGGGTAGAGCTGTGACACTGTACGCACCCTGCTATCACTGCTCCTGAGTGACCGAGTGGACAGGATGCTGTCGGGGGACCGCCCCCCTACCCCATGTATATATGAGGGAGCGTCGCTCTCATCTCCTCTGGTCTATGGGAAGAGAAGGGATCTCCGCCTGCTACCACGCTCCGAAGCCACTACCCCTGAGCGGTCGAGCGGAGCAGTACAGAGCAAATACACACACCTAACGGTATCCACTAACCCAGGAGTGGTCGTGTGTGCATATCATGTACCGGAAGACGATAGGCTCAACCATAAGGGAGTCGTTGATCGCCGGCATGCAACAGTGCAGGTATGGTGCATGACTCTCACACATGCAACCCCTACTAAGTCATCATACATAACACAACCTAACATACACAGGTCGATCACAGATATAATAACCTAACCATCATGCATCCAAGTGGCCATGCAAGTCATAACAGAATCAACCAATGCAGATATCAGGTGACATGCCATAATAACCCAATCAATCCATATCTAGACACACGTGCAAGTATGACCAGAATCAACCAATACAAATATCAGGTGACTTACCACAATAACCCAATCAGTCCATATCTAGACACACGTGCAAGTATGACTGGAATCAACCAATACAAATATCAGGTGACTTACCACAATAACCCAATCAGTCAATACCTAGACACACGGGCAAGTATGATTGGACACAATCAATGCGACCATACAGTGGTCTGCTATTCTACATCTACATACTCATGTCATACACATGCTATACAGAATCAGATAACAAAATAAACGAGACTGTATAGAGGAAAATTTAGATCATATCCAAGGTCAAGCATAAGTATCAAGCAGGATAACAAACGGTAGCAGATAAAGGTCAATATCAGCCTACTGCATCAATAACAAATAGCCATGCATAAAGATAACGTGGATCTAAAGAAGACAAGCAAGAAGTACCCGCCTCCAAAGTAGGAGTCCGTATACGAAGAGAACCTCCCGTCTGATACTCCGCAACCTAAAAGTCCAAATCAATGCCCTGTATCAAAGGACATATTTAATAGCTATTACAAAATAGAATAGCAACTAGCCAGAAAATCCCTAAACCATATTAGGGTTTACCTAATCATTCTCTTTCCATTTAATTGCTTCTAATTAAATGAAAGATTCCTAATTAGCCAACGTGATTAAGATCAGGTTTATTTTAGGCTCACTGTGAATTCAAAATCGTTAAATTTAAGTTATGAGATTTAAATCTCAAATTAAGCCTAACCTCAACTCTATCACCGACTCCCAATAATAAGCTAACAACCTAATCCAAAACAAATCAAATTCAATTCAGAACAGTACCCTTCCAAAATAATGTTCTTCCAAAACAAGACAGATCCATCACCTTGGAGATTTAACTAATTAAAATCCAACAAGAAATACTCCTACAATTTGGGAAAACAAATCCAAAAATAAAGTTAACCACATGATCGCCATTCTATACAAACTATAGCCTTAATTACCTCAAAATTCCTTCACATATTAAACATAACACTAAGAATTTATTAACTCTAATCCATACTCAAATTCTGATTAATCCCTCTAATCCAATTAACTGATCCAAAGCAAATCCCATATGATATCCCACGGTAAAGGACACCACAAGATCAAAAGGACCAAGCTAATGCCTAATCCAAACCAAAACAACCTCATGAACATCCCTCAAATCAACAGAGACAGAACCATACAAGATTAAACTTCATCAATTCAAGAACCAACAGCCATCGCGAACAATACCTGCCTTCACAAACGCAAAATTCCCAAAGTGACAATCCTCCTCCCTCAATTGACGAAAAGCAGCAGTATTGGCTGTAGAAATCAGATGATTAGGGCTTTGCTTCAGAACAACTAAACTGAACATTCACAGATCCAATCTCCTACCTTAGATTCAATCCTTTGATAGTTTCACAGAAGTTCCTCTATCCCTGGCAGTAGGTCATTCAACGGACACATGGAGATCTCCTCCCCAATCCCGTTGCCTCCGATCGATGGAGAGGTTGGGCGTTGGCTGGACCGCCGACTTCGACCGTGGCACGAACGATGAGGGAGAGATCCGAAGCCACCGAGGTAAGATCGAGGATCGTCTCCCTTGTTTCCCGAAGCTAACGCCAGTGTGGAGGTGGGAGTGACGGCGTTTGTCGCCAATGCCGATCGAGATGGAGGGAGGCGAGGGAATCGAGTGGAGGTGGCAGCGGCTTCGGTTTTTGATCGGGCAGCGAAGAAGGGAAGTGGCCGAAGAAACCAAGCCCTAGCCACCTTTTTAAGCTGGTCATTTTGCATTTAAGCCCAAACCTACAAAGTTAATTCCAATGGCACCCCTAAATTTGAATCTTTTTAGCAAACAACCCCTTTTACATTTAGTTTTAAATCTTTAAATTCCCTAAACCTCATCTAGATGTCGGGAAACCGTAGGACCTTTTCTGAAAAATTTTCCGGAGTGACACAAAAGTTTCGGATTTAACAATACTAACATATACAACATCCACCAAGTCCTCATCTATCACCTCAGTGTGCTATGTATAGGTCTGAATCATATATCATGGGATACAAGTAACCTACTAGATATATTGGCAAAGTAACTAATGATCCATCAATGTCAAATGCGAGAGGGCATATCATGACATCTATACACGTATACACACATGTCAGCCATTGAGACTGTATGGAACTAGAGGGAGATCATCTCAAGAATAAACAACAGATGTCAAGTAAAGATATATTAAGCAGATATTAAGTATAAACATACTGCTATGTATAACAAACCATGCATAACAATATGACAATATATAAAAAAAAATAAGTCAGAGGTACCCGTCTCAAAGTGAGATGTTCGTATCAGAAAAGAACCTCCCGTCCGATAATAAGCCATGATAACCCCATCAATGCCATGTATCAAAGGCATAATGTTTAGCTACAATAATATATAATTTATAGCTAAATGAGTTATCTCAATTAATTAGGGTCGTCCTAATTGTCTTGTTTCATTTAATTAATCATAATTAAATGAGTAACCATAATTATCCCAAGTTACCTAGATTAGATTCATGTTAGGTTTTCGAAACCCGAATCAATCAAGTTATCTTATTAGGTTTAAATTTCAAATTAAACCTAACCCGTAGTTTAACCAATAGCTCTCCCAAAAGCTCACGGCAAGCACAAATCAAGGTGCTACCAAATGTTTTAACTTCCACTCAAGGCAGCAACCAATCTGTAACAAAACCAATTGTAAAACCTCAATCAAATTTCGGATTCAACTCCCTCCTCAGTTTACAGCTCATGACAAGAAGCTGTGATTAAATGATTAGCTCTCAATTAATCCCAGTCACCAAACTAGGTTGATTTTAGGTTTAGCCTAAACCTGTCTCAAAGCTCGCTTTGGCACCAAGTCTACAACCTAACAGATTCTCATTCAAAGCATGACATGCGATAATAAGACCAACCTTCTCAACCAATTTATGTGGTCACAGTCTAGGCAAGATCGGTAAATGGATTCGGGTCAACTCATGCAATGCATCATTATATGATAGAACCAAACATAAGATCAAATTCCTCCAATCACAGCCGATCCACGTCGTTACCCAAGCTACTTCGTACATTGGTCTACTAGATCAAAATTGGCAATATGAAACAATCAACCCTACAAATCAGGTTGGATTTGATACATGCTTAGATCTGATCAATGTTTTGAACTAACACTTAATCCAAACTAAAAAAAACGGACCCCAAAATCAACAATTCGATCTGGACACTAATTCAGCCATACAGATATATATATCCAACCAACAAATCTTACACTCAAGAGGAGACACTAACAAACCAATCTTACCTGAGATGGCACGCAATCAATTCAGCTCTCCTCCGTTTCAATCTCACCATGCCAAGCTAAAAGCCGTAGGAACCACCAACTCTAGATCCGCATAGGGCATCAGAACTCAACCAATCCCTAAATCAACCATGTACATTATCAAGAACACAAATCCAAGTGATGAAACCATTTCCTCTCTATTGAAATCCAGAAATAGATCAATGCTTAGAAGCAACTAAAATCAAATATAGAATTGAGTAATTCCCAGATCAGCAACTAATTGAAGGCAAGATTCATCTTCCCATAACCCAACCAAATGTTGGGATCCCCCGGCATCAAAAACACAAAACGCAGCGGAAACAAGATCCCTCGAGCGATCCATGCGAAAGAAAACTCGTACGAAGTTCATCTATCTAATAGATCTATCTAAAGTGTATACCTTTGGAGTGTGCCCTTACGTTTATCCCGCTCGTCCAAGTGCCGCCGGATCTCTTGCACGTTCAAGCGTCCGTGCCTCTATGCGTATCCACACGGACACGATCTCTCAACTTCGGGAAGAACTGCCTTAGTTGTGCTAGCAACTTGAGGTAGTTCACAAGATCACCAAGAACTCAAAAAGGGTCTCGGCTAAGAGGAAGAAGAGAGGAAGGGAAGAAAGGAAAAACAACACTCCCCATTCAAAATGACTAGCCCCTCTTTTATACTCATCCCATGAATATGAAGAGACTTTTGTCTCTTTGGCTTCCCTTTATTAAAGTCAATAAAGAGCACATCTTTTCATGTGACTCTTCATCTTCTTTTCATTCAATGAAGAGAGACTTTTCTCTTTCTTTCATTAAACACTTTAATGAATTTCTCCTGCAATTCCGACCGGGCCTCTCAGGCTCCCGACCAAGTCTCCCGGTCAAGTCTCCCGAGCAAGTCCCCGAGTTCCCGACCCAGTCCGCCGAGCTCCTAGCCTGAGCTCCCGATCAAGTCTCCCGAGCTCCCAGCCCGAGCTCCCAACCAAGTCTCCCGAGCTCCTGACCTGAGACTCCCCAGCTCCTGACCTGAGTCTCCCGAGCTCCTGACCCGAGCTCCCGAACTCCCGAAGCATCATGTCCTTAGTGTGTGACCCAATAGGTTCTCGTAACATTGGCAATGCGCCTAAACTGCTTCAGACACATAAACAATGAGCGGCATCTAGCAATGCATCATTACTACCCAAGTAACAAGAAAAGTCGAGATCCGAATTAACCTTCGTGACTATGATAATGTATGACATTGTCCTTCTATCCTTGATATCTAGATTGACCAATGAGGCATAGACCGTGTCATCCTCGATCAATCTATTTGTTTCTTGATCCCCGAGTAGACTCACTCAAACAAATGAGCTCAATATCTCATATTGACTCATTTGAACATGACTATGTGTTTTAGTAGTCCTACTTGATCAAGGGGCCCATAGATATCACTCCCATCATATGGGAGGGATAGATCTCATCTACATCACTCACATCCCTCCGCATGATTTATTATATACCCAGTGATCGCCTTTATAGTCCACCCTGTTACGGGTGACGTTTGACGATACCAAAGTACATAACTCATCATGTAGGGAACTGTAGTGACTTCAGGTCTAAAGAGTATTCATATTAATAGTCACATGAGAAAGTTTATGACACTCTATGAAACTTTCTCATGGCGGGTCAATTCAGCACACATTCTCTAATATAACCCATGTGTCAACTTGATATCACATATCCATGGCTTATGAGCTCAAGTCATCAATTGACCTACATGCTAGTCTCCATGCATTAATATTGTCCTTGAATATTAATGCTTGACTAGGAATAGTTTAGTGTAGTGTTCTCTACATCATCTCACTATCGATTCAACCAATTGATGTGATGTAGATAAAAACCTACTACCCAAGGACATTATTATACTTAGTTATTTGGCACAAATAATAAAGTAAGTATAATAACCAAACATATCTTTATTAATGATAGAATATGATACAAAAAAGTCCCTAGTCAATCATCACATAATTGACTCTAGGGCTCCTACTAATACCAAAACTAACAAATCTTACCTGGATGTGGATGGCGCAGCACCCTGGTCGGATTTGGGAGATAGCCACAGATCGATGTGTTAGTGATATGAGAGAAGTGTCCTAAGGCAATCGCCTTATGATTGTAAACATTCATTTAATAAATGATAATTTACTATTTGAGTATACATGTTTGTGTATTTGATTGGGATCTTAAACTCATCTACTGAATGTCCGCAATACAATTCACAGCATAAGAGAATTTGTGATGGGATCACAACTAGTGATTATCTCTAAATGTGCAATTGTGAAGTATTGAAAATATCCCTAGTTAATGAATTGATAAAACAGGCATTATCAATTCTGTTGAGACTAGCATGGGTTATTCTCTAATCAGCTGATTCTCACTGGCTGGTGACATTGGGATGTCCGGAGATAAACATGGATGCTAGTTAAGGGAATTAGTTCATTGGAGTGACTAGCTGTAAAACTTCATATGGTAATCTATATAGATATGTCAATGAAGTTCTTACTGCAGCTTAAGTGCGATGTTCCTTTGACTTGCCGTGTTCAAGTCATCTTGGTCATGTAAACTTATACTTTAACATCTTAAGCAAGCATCTCCAAGGAGGTGTGGACCCAGGATGATTGGGTATAAGCCGAAGTGCCCGAAGATGTTTGAACAACCTACAAAGGATTCACCACTCCTTGCGAGGAGATATATACCCAGGCCTATCGTCCGATTGTTACTCAAAGCCTCTGGCCAGAGCATATCATGTTTAGAGTGCGAGTCTCTTAAATACATGAGAGTAATTAGAAATCCAAAGGACGAGAAAGACACTACTTGGGCTAGGTGTGACGTAGTCAGTCTAGTGGGGACTGACACAAACAGACCATGTCCTGAACCAAGTGGGTATAAGATGCTGAAGGAAATGGGGCACGATTCATTAGAGCTGCTGAAGGGTTTCAGAATTACTTCTGAGGTCAACCGTTGATCTTTTGATTAATTGGGGGTCATGATGTACTACTAGGTGCCACTCATGATCGTTCTATAATTGGTTGATTATAGACGGCCAATATAAATCGAAAGCCTATTTAGTCACACGCACTACGAGTAATCCGAGGGATTTAAAACGAGTTGAAAATTGGATTTTCCAATCAAGAGAAATAAGTCGAATCTGAGTTAATCAGAGGCACAACGGAAACTTAAAATGGCTAAGTATTTTGAAGGCTTATTGGGCGAATTAAATGAGTTTAATTCGCGATCGGTTCGGCTTGATTTGGCCGGCCAAAGAGGGTGCCAAACCCCTTTGGTTTGGCCGGCCACAACAAGGGGAAGAAACCAATTTATTTGGTTTAATTAATAAAATAAATCTAGCGCGATTTGTTTTATAAATTATGGATGAATAAATTTGTGTAAAGAAATTTATATAAATAAATTTATAGAAATTTATTCTTTTATGGAAATTAAAATGATCCATGGAATGGTTTATTTTAATTTTATAAAATCAATTATGAATTGATTTTTCCATAATAAGAAAGTTTATAAATTTCTTGTTAAATTTATTCCATAATTAAAGGAGAGAAGTATTTGTTTTATTATAAAGTTAGTTATAATAAAACTAGACATAACGGAATAATTCA
The DNA here is from genome assembly GCA_024364735.1 of Boesenbergia rotunda. Taxonomy (NCBI): domain Eukaryota; kingdom Viridiplantae; phylum Streptophyta; class Magnoliopsida; order Zingiberales; family Zingiberaceae; genus Boesenbergia; species Boesenbergia rotunda. The sequence continues at coordinate 1,107 of JAGFNQ010004003.1, read as the reverse complement.
TAAGAAACTTTATAAGATAAATTTCATATGAAAACTAATTCCGTTAATTCCGTTAAAGGAGAGACTTGGCAAGGGAGAGGCTACTATATAAAGGAACCAAAGGCAAGCCTTGAGTGCCAATCAATTGAGTCATCAAGAGATTTAGTAGCTCTCCCTCTCTCTCTTATTCTCTCCCACTCTTCCCCTTAGGGCCGGCGCCCTCTTTGCATCCTAGGGTCGGCGCCCTCCTTGTGTGCTAGGGCCGGCGCACCTCACACAACCCTAGGGTTGGCGTGAGTCGACTCCATCAAGTAGAAGCCAAAGAAGAAGAAGAAGAAGCGGGTGGCATCTCCTTCCTTCTCGGAATTTAGATTCCGTTACTTGATGGTTAGTTTCCTTTCTTCACTCTTAATCTTCTAGTTGTGCCTTTAGAGAATCTAGTAGTTCTCGTCGGCACAAAACTCGTGACTTTGCGAAGTCATCCCGAAGAGAACTCGGCGTGGACGCGAATAGAGGCGGAGCTTCCAAGGGACGCTACGGTTGGATCTCGTCCCTTACTTCGAGTTACGCGAGGTACTAAGTAAATTAGTTACTTTTCCGCAAAGTTTTAATTTATGATCATGTCCACACATCATAAGGTTGCATGCTAGATACGAGGTTAAAATAATTTAAGAAATTATTTTATGCTAATTCTTCCGCTGCACGTAAAAAATTTCCAACAGTGGTATCAGAGCCGGTTAGTGTTCGACATAATCATATAATTGTTTTGCGGAAGACTTTGTCATGATCTCAATTTTGGAAAATTTTTCAATTATGGAAACTTTCCAATTATGATAAAATTTTGATTTAGGAATTTCGAAGTTTGGAAATCCTCATGAAATTTCGTAAACTTTTGAAATTTTCTAGTTTCTGAAATTTTATAATAATTGTGAAAACTTCCCATCTTTGAAAACTTTCCAATTTTGGAAAATTTTCTATTTTAGAAATTTTCCAATTTTGGAAATATGTAAGTTTTCTTTGTACCAGAAACTTACAATTATTCTGAAAACCTATTATGAAATCTCGCAATTTTGGACACTTTCTTTCAAGAAAGTCTAGACAAATTTATGGACAATTAATTGACAATTA
>JAGFNQ010004002.1:125459-229173 GCA_024364735.1 Boesenbergia rotunda | reverse complement strand
GTTGAGGAAGATACATTGTTGTGTCAATAATTGCATGATCTTTTGGAACCAAGATAGTGAATTGATGGAATGCAAAATCTGCAACCATCCCCGTTACAAGACATGGTGTTCGCATGATCAATCAGAAGAAGAAAAAATATTCCTTACAAAGTAATGTATTATTTTCCTTTGACTGCTAGACCTTCAACGTTTGTATGCATCAGCAGCAACAGCGAGTCATATGATTTGGCATCAAAACCATAGACATGATTGGAGATATTATGTGTCATCCTTGTGATTCCCCTGCATGGAAACAGTTAGATTCAACATTTTCTTCCTTTGCTATGGAACCACGCAATGTCAGACTTGGACTTTCTGCAGATGGATTTCAGCCATTTGGAAGTTATGGACAACAATATTCATCGTGGCCTGTTATCTTAACACCATACAACTTACCACCATGGATGTGCATGAAAGATGAATTCATGTTTCTTACTGTTTTAATTCCCAGGTCCCTCAAAATCCAAAAGGGCATATAGATGTTTTTTTGCAACCTTTGATAGCTGAGCTGAATTATTTATGGAATATAGGTTCGGAGACATAATGACATTGCTACAAAGTCAAACTTTTTAATGCATGCAGCATTGTTATGGACTATTAGTGATTTTCCTGCTTACTCAATGTTATCAGGATGGAGCACAGCTGGAAAGTTAGCATGTCCACATTGTATGAGTCAGTCAGATGCATTTTCTTTGCCATGCAGTGGCAAGATTTCATGGTTTGATAATCATCGGAAATTTTTACCTCTTGAGCATCCGTTCAGAAGAAATAAGAAATATTTCAAAAGGAACGAAGTAGTTAGGAAGCTACCTCCATTTGGGATGTCAGGCGAAGAAGTGTTAAATGAAATTGATAGTTATGGATTTCTACCAGTATATCAGGATGGATCAGATGATATCAACAAGTATATTGTTAGAGTCAACAAATGTGATTGGAGGAAAAGAAGTATTTTTTGGGAGCTTCCATATTGGAAATATTTACTCATTCGTCATAATTTGGATGTGATGCATATTGAGAAAAATTTCTTTGATAACATCATTAATACTGTCTTAAATGTGCATGGGAAAACAAAAGATACAACAAAATCACGTGAAGAATTGAAACAATTAGTTAGCAGGCCTGAGTTGCATCAGAATGAAACTACTGGTAAATATCCCAGGCTTGTTATACATTGGACAAAGAAAGTAAGCAAGCATTATGTTCTTGGTTGAAAAACATCAAATTTCCAGATGGATATGCCTCTAATATGTCTCGTTGTGTGGATACCAATAGATCTAAAATGGTTGGAATGAAGAGTCATGATTGTCATGTGTTTATGCAAAGATTAATTCCAATAGCTTTCCAAGAATTACTTCCAAATAATGTTTGGCAAGCCACTTACAGAATTAAGCCTTTTTTTCAAAATCTGACTTCCAGAGTTGTTACGGTAGCAATATGTTACGCCTTCAGACAGAGATTCCTTTAATACTATGTAAGCTTGAGCGAATATTTCCACCAAGCTTTTTTGATTCAATGGAGCATTTGCCTATTCATTTACCTAGCGAGGCACAGGTTGGTGGTCCTGTACAATACAGATGGATGTATCCCTTTGAAAGGTTCTTAGAAAATTAAAGAATAATGTGCGTAACAAAGCAAGAGTTGAGGGATCAATATGTAATGCATATCTGGTTGAAGAAGCAAGTTCATTTTGCTCCTATTACTTTGCTGAAAATGTGAAAACCAGACATCGAAAGTGTCCACGCAATCAGATGACATTCCATCAGTTGACCCGACATTCTTTCTATCTTCAAGTATCCTGGAAGAGCATGGGTTCAACTCTATCTAGACGGTTAAATGACAGAGAATATCATGCCGCCAGACATATATCCTCTTAAACTGTGAAGATGTCAAACCATACCTAAGGTATTATCTCTTGTTGTAATGAAATTAATATCAAATGATATAATCAAATTTCTAGTACGATATCAAATGAACTTATATGTCAGGTTATACCAAGAACAGTTGTACATTCAAAATCCATCGATATGTGCAAATGAGGTAGATCAAAAGATAGAAGAAGAATTTGCTTTTTGGTTTCAAATATATGTAAGTGAGTTAATATACTTTTTTTTTTAAACAATTCTTGATTACTTGTTAATCTAATTTGATCACCCACCACTATTATAGGTCAACGATGACAGAATTTCAAATGTAAAGACGACAGAATTAAAAATCTCGCATTTGGACCTCTTCGTACTGTGACAGTCTACTCGGGTTATTATGTGAATGGCTACAGATTTCATGTGAGCCAACGTGATTCAGGGATGGTAACGTATAATTCTGGCATCAGTGTCAAAGGATCAACAAACAATAATGATAATGAATTTGACTATTATGGCAAGCTAGAGGAAATTATCGAAGTTGAATACCCAGCGTTGCCTTTCAAAAGATGTGTACTATTCAGGTGTTCTTGGTATGATCCAACACCAAGGACGGGCACAAGGAAACATCGGTTATACAATTTAGTCGAGGTTAATTCAAGCAAAAGATTCAACAAGTTCGAACCTTTCATTTTTGCGGTGCAAGCTGGTCAAGTATTTTATTGGAGTACCCAACTAAGAGAAGACGCCCTAGTGAATGGCTTGCTGTAATGTCAAACGAAGCCTAGGTCAACAATTGAAATGCCAAATACAATTACTATCCAAAACTCCGATGCTTATCAAAATGAAGAAGTTATAATCAACTCAGTTGATTCAGAAATACAATCAATATCTCAATTACTTATAGATGAGAATGTCTCTGACGAGGAAATTGATGATGGTGAAATATCTAGCAGTGAGGAGGTCAATGTATCAACGGATTCAAGCGATGAAAACTTGCATGTTAATTTAGTTTCCATCAGATTAGGATGAGTTAGATGTATTGAACAATATTAACTAATCAGAGTTTGTATTAAGATGAGTTGTTAATTTAGATCATGTTGCTTGTATTGAACAAGTTTATACGATGCTTGATTATCCATTTGCTTATATTTAACATTCTTCATTAGTGCACGTTTCCATTTGTCTCTAATATGTCTCATTTGAATGTTTTACCTATTCTGCTTATCTGCCTAAACTATATCCTCTTAATCAGGTTCCATGGCTGCACCCCGTGATCAGCGGATTATACTTACAGTCGTCGGTGACAGGTATACCTATTCTTTGTATATATTTTCTGACAGAATTTGCTAATATATTTCATTTTTTTCCTACAGTTTCTCACCTGATGGGCATCAGGTGTCATCTTATATATCTAAAAAATTTAAAGAAAGACTGTCACCTGCGACTACATGGGGTCATATTGAGATGATTTGAATCATTCTATTATGGAGAGTTTTTAGTAAGTATTTTACATGTATATTTAATTTGATATTATAATTTTTTTCATACTAACCATATAAAATTTTTTTTACAGAAAAGGTACACCTGGGAGGAGGGTGCGGAGGAGCAATTCAAGAAGACTTGGAATGCCTACTGCTCCAAATTGTACAGGGACATGCTCTATAAATGGAGAAGGAAGGCTGAAAGGCCTACAGAGGTCCTGAGCCGATTTGGGCAGCATGGCGAGCTGTCTGGGATGGCCCGCACTGGAAAGAGAATGCTGCGATTGCTCGAGGCAATCGCAATTCAGAGGTTGCGGGGCCCAGCACGGGATCGACGAAGCACACTGCTGGATCCCGTTCCATTGTCCAGCATGCCAGTGATTTGGTAAGTACTTTTTATTTTGGTTATTAAATTAGTATGTTTTTGTGGATATATTAAAGGCATTTAGTACTTTTTATTTTGTTTTTACAGGCTGCTGAGCTACAGAGACCTCCCACTAGTTGGGAGTTATTCAGCAAGACCCACAAGAAAAAAGATGGGTCTTTTGTCGATCGTCGCTCCCTAGCAATCAATGTAAGTGTATTTATTATATTTTATTTGTTTTGACATTTTATATAGACTAATTAAATTTTTTATTTCACAGGAAGCAATGACCACTAGAGTTTCTGAGGCACAGGCGTCTCAGCCTGCTGCAGAGGGGGACGATGCACAGCCTCTTTCCACCGACGATGTGAATTGGATTTACTTTGATGTCGTCGGTGGGAAGAGGAAGACCGCCTGCTACGGCCTGGGCTCTCAGGCAAAGGTTACATATGATCAGATGAGAGCTCCAGGGGTTAGGGGTCGTCCACCATCCTCCTCCTCTACCTCTAGTGAGGTTCGACAGTTGCGGGAGGAAAATGAAGCCCTGCGGACTCGACTCACGTCGATAGAGTCGACGTGTGCCGGGAGGGACGCAGAATGGGCTAAGACAAGCGCAGAGTGGGCTCAGAGGAATGCAGAGTGGGCTCAGAGGGACGCTGCGAGGGATGCTGAGTTGAGAGATTTGCGGGCTCGCCAAGCAAATACTGATAATATATTACGTCATATGCAAGCTTTTGCAGCTACCTTATCGCCGATGACACAGATGCCAGCCATTCCCGCCCCTCGTATTGACGCTCCGATACACAGATGTCAGCCGCTCCCGCTCCCGCCCATCGTTTTGAGTCTCAGGAGACACAGGATCCTGAGCATCCCACAGAGGAGTAGAGATATTATAGTGGTAAGAGTCATTTTTCCCCCTAATTTTTTTCAGTAACAATGTATTAAGTTATTATATCCATAATAACTTGTTTTCTTATTACTACATTTATGTTTACAGATTCTATATTATCAGAGTTGAGTTCATATTTCTTGCTTGAAAGGTATGAATATTCGATATTATTCCTTTATTCTTTCGTAATTAGTAGTTTTCATTTACTTATTTAATATTATTTGAGTTATCTTCTATTTGTTATTTTTCTTCTATTAGATCGAGTTATCTTATCATTTGTTATTTCTTATTGTTATCAATTTAGATTTATTTCTGTATTAGATTTCTTTCTAATGTTTTTATCTTCTATCATGCAGGAATATTTTTCCTTTCCATCCAGGATTGACTCTGATATTCATGTACGTAATGATTCTCTACGAACCTTTCATTTTTGATATATGTTTATTTTCTTTTGATATATACATTTAGTTGGTTGAAAATTGTATAAGTTTTGATACATCATATGGATACGTATGGTTATTCTGTTACATTTGGATACATCATATGTTTAATCATTTACATCGTATAGATACGTATGATTTACTCTGTTACACTTGGATATATCATTTGTAAAATTTTAGTCTTGTTTCAAAGTTTAGAAATTAAACTTTGGAATGAATAGTGGATTGAATGTATACTTTTGTAGATAATTGTTTGGATTGGATTGAATTCGAAACAAATGTTTTGAATGTTTCGATTGTTATGAATGTTTATATTGTAATTGTGAATATTCGGATTGTTCTGAATGTCTGGGATTGTAATTGTGAATGTTTGGATTGTAAGTGTAATGTTTGGATTGTAATTGTGATTGTTGGATTGTTGAAATATAGAATTATGTTTCATATTTTTATATGGTATTGATGTATAACAGGGAAGGTCAAGAAACAGATTGTTGCTGTGGAAATTTTCCAGTATTAGCGACGGAATTTTTTAAAATTCCGTCGCTACTTGCGACGGATATTTGACTTTTCCGTCGCTAAAACAGTCAAATAGCGACGGGGTTTGACCGTATCCGTCGCTATTACGATATATTAGCGACGGACATTGACGTAATCCGTCGCTACCCCATAAATCTTGCGACGGATAATTGACCATCCGTCGCTACCATTTCCCAGGCCACGTCGACCCACTTTTGGGGTGTTTGCGACGGGGTTAATTATCGGTCGCTAATATAGCGACGGCGATCATATAATATCCGTCGCTACTCATGCTCTGCGACGGGTTTTCAGCCGACGGCGGAAAATCCGTCGCTAATCCGTCGCTATCAGTGTTTAGCGACGGAATAGCGACGGATTCTGTCCGTCGCTACTTCTTGTTATTTTTGTAGTGTAAAACGTTGTCTGGATAATGGCTTGGTAAATATATAAGCAATTTGATTTTATGCGGAGATATAAGAAACAGATAATTGTTTGCTTGCCACTCGCTCTCGAACAAAATGAAAATCAATTTCAACATGTTTTGTACGAGCATGAAATATTGGATTTGATGTAAGAAATGTTGCTCCAATATTATCACACCAAATTTTTGGTGCAATATGCGTCCGAAAGAAGGGATTGAAGCCAAATAACTTCTGACGTTACATTGGCTATAACTTTATATTCAGCTTCAGTGCTTGAACGAGATATTGTAGGTTGCTTTTTCGAATTCCAAGAGATAAGATTTCGTCCAAGAAATACTGCATATCCACTAGTAGAGCGTCTATCTTCAGAAGAACTTGCCCAATCCACTAGTAGAGCGTCTATCTTCAGAAGAACTTGCCCAATCCGCATCGCTATAGGCATATAAATCTCGAGATGATTGTCGATATAAAAGAAGACCGTGTAGAATAGTACTTTTGAGATAACGAAGTATTCTTTTCACACCTTCCCAATTTTGTTCAGTGGGTGTATGCATGAACTGACAAGCACGATTTACTGCAAATATAATATTAGGGCGCGTGATAGTAACATACTGTAAAGCTCCAACAATACTTCGATAAACCTAGGGATCATCCATCACCGAAGAGGAAGAAGGTGTAGAGACAATATTTGGAGCAATTGGTGTAGAAACTGGATGTGCTCCATCCATTTTAGCTCTTTGAAGAAGCCCAGTAATATATTTGCTCTGAGAGAGGATATAACCTTCATCATGTGAAATGAGTTCAATACCAAGAAAAAAATGAGTATTTTCTAATTCTCGAATAGGAAATTCTTTATTGAGAAGGCTTAATAAATTTGTGATGCCCTTTAGATCATTGCCAGTTAATAGAATATCATCAACATAAATAAGAAAAAATATCATAGATCCATCATTATGTCTATAGAATAGAGAGGAGTCAGTTTTTGATCCAGAAAATCCTTGAGCCTGTAACCATTTTGATAATCGATGAAACCATGCACGAGGAGCTTGTCGAAGACCATATAAAAATTTCTTGAGGTGACAAACATGAGATGGAAATTGTGGATGAACAAACCCAGGTGGTTGCTCCATAAATACCGTTTCCTCAAGAATACCATGAAGAAATGCATTAGAAATGTCTAATTGTCGGATAGTCCAATTAGAACTAATAGCTATTGATAACAATAATCTGACAGAAGTAATTTTGATGACTGGGCTAAAGGTATCATTAAAGTCAATACCTGGCTGTTGACTAAATCCTTTGGCTACAAGTCGAGCTTTATACCGTTCAAGAGAACCATCAGCTTGATGCTTAAGACGAAATATCCATTTCGAGCCCACAACATTCATGGACGGAGTGCGCAAAACTAGGCTCCATGTTCCATTGCGAAGAAGTGCATCAAATTTTGTAGACATTGCATTACGCCAATTTGGATCCTTGTTTGCCTGTGTAAAGCAAGTTGGTTCAATAGTTTTTGAGGAAACCACTAGAGCTCGAGGAAGAGGATATCGAGTAGCCATTGGTGGGCATCGTGCATATATGTCACTTAAGGGAAGCATACGACGAAGAGCATTATCATCTGAATCACTTGTTGATGGTGATGAGGAAGTGGGTTGGCATGGTGAGTTTGTTGCCGAACATGTATTATCCGAGGATCCAGGGCTAGAGAGCATATTATCTTTGGTTGGTGAGACTTCTAAGATTGGAGCAATAACTTGAGCCGATTCTGATGGTACAGGAGAGTTATTAGGGAGCTCCGGAGTAGGACCTAGGATGTCATCTCTTCTGATAATGTTGGGTGATATCAAGAAAGTACCACTTGTATCTGGAGGAGAGATTGAAGAGGCTGCCGAAAAAGGGAATAGAGATTCATCAAAAGTAACATGTCGTGATGTATATATCCGTCCAGTTGCTATATGTAAGCAACGATACCCATGATGCATATTACTATAACTAAGGAAAATGTTGGATCGATTCCGTATGCTAGAGGGGGTGAATAGCATTTTTTCGGTCCGTTCTTCCTACAAGGTTAGTTGCGCAAGCGATATATACAATAAAAACAAAACTAACAATGTAAAACAACGCTAACAAACCAGATTTACTTGGTACCCAACCCGGACGGGTGACTAATCCAAGAATTCGTCGGTGGATCACTCCCCGGATAACCTTCGGCTAGCTCTTGTCGCTCCTTGTGGGTGGAGAAACCTCGCCACAAACTCTAACAACACTCTGAGCACCAAAGACTACTAACAAGCCTTAACCAAGCTTGTTTCGTCAAGAGTCTCAGCCCAAATCGAGTTCTCTTTAATAGAGGAGGAAGAGAAAATGCACTTTAGAAGTTGCTAGGCCCTTATTTTTTCAAATAAAAAGAAAAATAAAAACGGTGACATCAAGCGTCACATGAAGAAGAAGAAAGACGTCATATAAGAAGAACCTGCACCTAAGGTAAGAAGAGCTATCGCTCTGATACCATATTAGACCAAGTCCAAAAGGCGAAACGCTCGCCCCCAGCGCCCCTGTCAGCCCGCCCCAGGATCAACACGGAGGAGGTAAATCACGGTTATCACTGGTGTGGTGAGGCGCCTGGGGTTGAGAGAATTAATGCCAGCAGACCAGGGTTTTATCCCCATGCACAACTGGCGACCCTCGAACCTGTGACCTTGACCAAATCGGCCAGGCGCCTTACCATCCGATCCAGCCCGTGGGGGCTGATATCATATTAGAGTAAGATAAGTAGAGAGAGATAGAGAGAGAAGAGAAGAGGTAACAAAATAACTTTCTTGATTAATTGAAACAACTTGTCTATGAGATATACAATTTATAGAGGCCTTAGGATGCTTAGTCAAATGAAAAATTAATAAAGAATCTGTTAATTAACATATTCATAAAGAAACTGTCAATTAACATATTAATAAGGAAAATATCTAATAATATTTGACGCGGCCAAATATTATATTTATTCTCTTTTAGCCACGTCCCCCCTATTGTCGGTTACAGGATAACTTTTACAACGGTCCACGCCGTCATTAAGTTCGGACCGTTGCGATAATTATGGGTCATGATGATTCTGCGATAATTGGTGATGGTTATCCGCAAATCCGAAGAAAGGAGAACCGTTCCTTGAGGTCGAATGCTTCTTGGGCTCCGCTTCCCCGATGTGATTTTGGGGTCTTCTGGCCCGGGAGGTCCCAGGCATTTTGCCTTCCCGAGGTGGTCTCGGGGACCTAGCTTCCCGAGGTGATCTCGGGAGTACGTCCTCTGGAGCGATCTTCAGGGCTATGTCTACTCGAGTTGGTCTCAGGATTCCCCTTCCCGAGAGGGTCTCGGGCATCACGGAAAGAGAGTCATTCCGACTCGGTAGATCTTGTCACACTGCTTCTTCAGTCCACGTGTCAGTCACAAGGTACTCAACCCCATCAACCTATATGCCTTTTAATGTCAGTTGCCTATTTTTATTTATCTTTGTGATCAAGTAAATGCACTAAAACACAAAAATTAAAATATATATGATCGGGAGGTTAGTCGTGTGCTACCACATAACCTAAAAGGTGTTACGTGGTATGAGGCCTTTCATATGGATTCGTCTAAATAGTCGGGTGTTGCTCCCAGTCGGGAGCCACCTGATAGCGTTCGGCCGGGAGCCACTTGATTGTGGATCGCCTGATTGATTGTTGGTGGCCTCGACTCAGCAGCACATAATAGACTATGGCTATATAGAAGGGTGAGTACTTTTGATCTAATTGACTCAGTATGAGTGACTCTCGTCGGGAAGACATGTAGCTTTTCTAGGTCAGTAGGGTTTATCCCTCTCCGATCGAGCCAAACTTATTCAGAGGTATCACGTGAGGACTATCTATTAAAGAGAACACTTAATACTTTTAGATACGCCGACAACATATTAAATGATAAAAAGAAAATGATCTCATGCTTTAATGATTGATGATAATAATTATTGATCGTTATTAGAATATTAATGTAACGATTGTATTAAATATAATTATTATCAAAGAAGAGAAATGCTCAAGAGACAAAATAAAAGGTAATCAAGAATACTTGGAAAGGTTAAACTCTCTCACCTTAATTAATTTTTTTTTCTGATCTCCTACTGACTTGAGCGTCAGAGTAGGATCACTGGAGCTCCTTTTGGCACCCTCTTAATATTTCCTTGAGTTTTCTTCTCAGGTTATTCTCCTCACAAGAATATTCGTCATATCATTGAAAGTTACCATCCCATCTTTAAATTTCCGGATCAATATATGTATATTAAAATTAAAGGGACAAATGTGTCTCACACTATTTTTAACTTTAGGGGTTTTTTTTAAAGCTATAACCTAAGATAAAAATATTCCTTCTTATATTTTTTTATTGAAAATTCGAATTAAAAAAATGGAAATTCAAGTTTGGAATTTATATTGAACTAGTCAAATAGTGTTTTTTGATGGGTAATATAAAGTACTATTAACTATTGTGTCATTTTACCATCAAATAAAGTAATATTAATGGTTACGTGAGTTAGAAAGCTCTTGTATCTAGTAGCTAAAAGTCCATAAGATTATGATACAAAGTTAATTAATTATCTCTTAAATATTTTTATTTAATTTTTAATTATGATAATTTTGTAGGCGTTTTTTAATAGGATACGTAACTGTGGGATATTAGACTTCTAAATTATTCGTCTTGAGCGCCTTCTGATTTAGACTTGATGATGAATAAATTTTTTTTTATAGAGATAGATGGATCATTTCAAATTTAAAATTATCTCATTTGATTAATTTTTTTTATCTAGAAATCCCAAGATATTTGCACGTTTTCATGGGTGTAATTGAATTAGTATTCAAGTGATGAAATTATTTTAGTGGATAAAGGTGATTTTGGATGTTCACTTCCTAAGGATTAAACGTCCTTTTACTTAATTTAGAAATTATTCCGTATCGTGATTTATTTTTTATTACACTTTTGGTTCCTAGAAAACATTAGGATTCCCATCTTAGAAGGTCGCTCAGATATTTGGACTTCCATCTTAGGAGGTCGTTCGATATCGTAATTTATTTATTTTTTATTTCATTGTGGAGTCGACGATGAAAAATACTCGGGTTGCTGAAATCACATTTTGCTTCTTAAAAAACATTTGGATGATATTATTGATCATAACTCGAAAGTTTAGGGGCTATAATTTAAGCTTATTAATATGTCATTTCATTTACAAAATAAATATTTCCCATTTCAAAGTAATAAATAGCATAATCTATCATCACAAAATTCAATAAGACTATATATATATATATATATATATATATATATATATATATATATATATATATATATGAGTGATCTTTTGAGCGACAAAATTTACGTGCCCATGCGCGACAAGCTTCCTGATCGGTCATGTGACCAATCAGGCAGTCTGATCGGTCACATGACCGATCAGGAAAGTGCCTAATCGGTCACGTGACCGATCAGGTACTCTCCGAGGGTGGCAAGTGTCTCCGGCCGTCGGCCCGAACATCATACTATAATCAAGAGGGACACGTGAACCTGTCGGGGCTTGCTGACCAACGGCGGCCTCCAGCCGCCGCCCCGAACACCATACTATAACCAAGAGGAACACGTGAACCCGTCGAGGCTTGCTGACCAACGGCGGCCTCCAGCCGTCGCCCCGAACACCATACTGTAACCAAGAAGGACACGTGAATCCTAGGGGGGAGGGTGAAGCCGTCGGGTACGGGTGAACCCATCGGGGACGCTCCCGAGCCTCCGGTGGTCGATCAGGCACACGACCTGCGACTTCTCGACACCAACGGCGGCCTTCGGTCGCCGCCCCTGAACAAAACTATAACTCAGGGGGGGTGCGATGAACCTTAGGGGGTAGGGTGAACCCGTCGAAAACGCTCCCGAGCCTCCGGTGGCCGATCAGACAAGTGGTGACCACGTGCGGATTGGCGCCTGATCGGTCACCAGATTGATCAGGCAAGTGCCTCATCGGCGCCAGTCCGCACGCGGTCCGCAGGAATGGGTCCGCAGCTGATATATATATATATAGAGAGAGAGAGGATGATATGGTGCACAACCATGGACACCAGCATAGATGGCAACCTGCACATCACCGATCAAAAAATGCATGGTAGAGATGAATGATCAAAATTTCGCCACCTATGTAGGTGTCCATGCGCACCATAAGTTGCGCACCATATCATATATATATATATATATATATATATATATATATATATATATATATATATATATATATATATATATATATATATATATACACACACTTGAAATTACCCTGTAACGGCATGTTTACGAAGAAACCCCTCATTTTCCACATAACCCGTTGGGACAAGTCACAACATACTTATTAATGCTTTCCACTCCTATAAATATATATAATTTCACAACTTTCCTTATTATTCCTGCCCTCTTCTGGTTGAGTCGAAGCCGAAGGAAGCCATGGAGCAGAGTACCGGCAACATCACGACGGCGAAGAAACAAGGCGACTTCTCGTCGGCGGTCATCAAGCGCAAGCAGACGAAGCGTCTCCGAGCGGCAGATTCCGCATCCTCCTCGTCGGCGGAATCCTTCAGCTGCAGCACCGGCCCGGAGGATCAGGAGGTCATGGCTCGCTGCCTCGTCCTCCTCGCGCAGGGGCGCGTCTCTCATCCGCCTCCAGATTCCGCCGATTTGAAGTCCTCTTCCGCTCCGGCTGCCGCCGGCGGAGGCGGCCGCAGGTTCTACAGCGGGGAGTGCGCCTACGACTGCAAGACGTGCGGCAAGAGCTTCCGCTCCTTCCAGGCCCTCGGCGGCCACCGCACTAGACACAAGAAGCCCAAGGGCGCGCCGCCTCCTGCTACGGCGGAGGACGGCCACGGCCGAACCGTCTTTGCTGGCTCGCCGAAGCCGCTGCGGGAGCACGAGTGCGCCATCTGCCGGACGTCGTTCTCCTCCGGCCAAGCCCTCGGCGGCCACATGCGCAGGCACCGCTTTATAACCACCGCCTCGGACGAACCCGCGCCGCCGGAATCGAAGAAGCTGGAGGCGACCAAGAACGCTTTCGTCTTGGATCTCAATCTCCCCGCGCCGTCGGACGACGACGGCTCCGAGGAGCGGCAGCCGATCATTCCGCCGCAGTCAAACGTCGCCTTCTGCTTCGAGAACCAGCAACCGCTCATCTCCTCGTCACCTCGTCGCCGGCGCTGGTGGATCACCATTATTAACCAAAACAAATCCATGCCGTGAAATAAAAATAGTACTACTTTTCCTCCCAATTTTTTATGGACATAGAAAATACAAAATTTTTGGATCTTCTTGTAACTTTAATCTAAATTTATTAAATTGTTATTGAAAACTATACTAAGATATTTACAGAATTTAGCATAGATTAATTTTTGATACACCTATGCTCTCGGAGAAAAAATTTCTTTTACACCTTAAGTATTTGACGATTAATTATAAATTAATTTCGTAATTTATCTCTCTTAATATAATTAGAAAACAGACCGTACAAAATATTTGGCATGAATATAATCATCTTTTAAAAATTATCCAATCGATATAGGAGGTATAATCAGAGTGAAAGAGTGCTTGAATTAGTGGTTGGTTTCTTTGTTCTCTACCACCAAAGAAAAAGATGTGTATGAAATTTTAGAGGTTGGATTGTTTGCAAGGAACAAACTCCTTTTAAAAAAAATATTAAATGCCTAGGAGAAATTAAAAAGAACCAATTAAAATAAAATAAAATAAATATCGGGAGAAAAAAAACAAGTAGACGATTCCTCTTCGAAGCAAACAAAGTGTCATCGAGATATAAATTAAGAAGAAGACGAAGTAAAAGAATTAAGGGAAGGACTTCACTTCACTCTATGTATGTCCATGCTATCAGTCACATACTTATCTAGGGATAAAAGATGATTTATTCGGCTTTAACATCTTTATCAATTCATCTCAAAATTAATACAGATAAGATAAATCATGGAGACTATTAATCCAGATATCGTGACTAACACATGTGAAGGTCAGACACACTGACAGACCCTCAGACCTCAAAGTGATAATATCTATATCTTAACCATCAATGTATCCCGTGGAGATGCCAAATGCTTATCTAGCTCGTACATACTCTTGGCCTAACACATCGCTTTCATCAAAATTTATTGTAGGTGATCTTGTCGAAGAGCGAGGTGGACTCCCAACTTGATGACGAGACTAGCTCGTCGATGGAGAAGGATGGGTGACTCTGAGAACTATTCCGGCGAAGGAACGCCTCTCCTGCAAAAAGGATGACCGTCAGTAACCCACTGGGAGAGTTTCTTGCAAGATCCTCCGACGATCAAGTCAGAATCCAATGGAGAAGATGAAGGTAAGAAAGAAATGACTGTAGCTAAAAAATATATTACGCATACCTGTGGGTGAAGGAAAGAATGCCTTATATAGCCGGGAGAGCCGACAATCCCTGTCACCCTTTTGCCCCTTTTTGTCTCATGTGGGGATAGAATCAGAGACCATTGTCCGCTCGCCGACTAATGTTGCCTCATCCTGACATACGCAGCGAGCGCCGTGGTACCGATTGCCAGAGCTTGTCAGGAATATACTGTGTCAGCGAGATATCCGCGATTCGGATACAAGTGGTGTCAGGCTCGAGCTGGCCTGCGACGACTCTGGTACTACATTTATCTGCATAATGTCAGAGGGTAGATACTGTTGCGAATAACAATAACTTCGGAGCCAGAGCGCGCTTAAGAGGTGCGTCGATCGACTATCTCAAGGAACACCAAGCTATAGAGCAAACGACACATCGGTTGGAACATTTGCAATGTACCAAGTCGGGGGTGCTCGAACATCGATCGACCGAGTTATCCCTCGGCCAGCTACCCAATCAGGGCATCTGATCCGGGTGGAATTCGGGTCAATGATAATCCGTTCCGTTTTATACCCCGTCATGCCAAGCTATCCAACCTCCCTTTAGAAATGATCCATCTTTATGAAATGTCATACTGACCGACCAAATTATACATGAACTAGGTCGGAAATAATAGGAGATGAGGTTTGTTAGTTCAGTTTCTTTTCCTTTAAGTTGCCCACGTCGATAGGTCAAGCAGGATCTTGATTAGGATTGTTAAATAGGGTCGGC
The DNA here is from genome assembly GCA_024364735.1 of Boesenbergia rotunda. Lineage (NCBI taxonomy): Eukaryota > Viridiplantae > Streptophyta > Magnoliopsida > Zingiberales > Zingiberaceae > Boesenbergia > Boesenbergia rotunda. The sequence goes on along the minus strand of JAGFNQ010004002.1, from coordinate 213,991 downwards.
GAAGTTGTTGTTCGTTTAGTTTTGATAATGCGAATTCTTTATTATGTTTATTTTTTTATATAATTTATAATACGTATATATTAAATTATTTTACATTTTAAAAATATTTGTAATTATTTTAGATTTACAAATTACAGTTAAATTTATAAGCTAAAAATCAAAAGGACACTTTTTTTTATTTATTATCAAAACAATGTTTCTCTCAATCAATTTTTATTTCTATTAAAACTATATAGTTGCAACGTTGATGTAATCATAATTGAGACAACTACATCTAGTGTTAATTAAAAGGAAAATGATATGCTAAGTAAAAAATTTTAAGAAAAAATTTAATTAATGATGTGATATTTTATATACAGTAATCCCTGATAAATTTACTATGCCCTCAAGGGTATAATTTGATTTGGGACGGCGGTCGAAAACCATCGATGATGTCCGAATAATAATTAGATATGTACATATAATGTGTCACATCATTTATTTAGCGTTTTATTAATTTTTTTTACTGAGTGTATCGTAGTTCTAAATAAAAATAAGTTGCCAATGTTATAATAATTATTACAATATAATATTGATCCAAAATGATTATCATAACTATTCTATGATCTATTCATTATTATTTCAATAACTATTATAATATAATATTGATGAATATGAATAAACTATATATGTTTTAATATCTACAACGTAATATTGATCATTCGTGATAAGGATAGTACCTATAAATAAATTATATCTAATATAATATAGTATTATTAATATCAATTAAAATTGAAATATACATATTATAATAGTTATGATATTGTATTTTTAAAAATAAAAATATATTATTATGAGATGAAATACTGGTTTGATAATAAATGCAAAAAGATTTCACTATTTTATAAAAAGAAATGTTCTTTCAATTTTTATTCAAATTTATAATTATATTAAAATTATTTAACACCTTGATTTTTTATTAATATTATTTTATTGACAATTTTAAAATTCTTAAATTTCAGTGATGTCTCTTGCCCTCTTCCGTGTCCGCTTCCTGGCCGTGATGAACCCTGGTGGCTGTTTCGTGCGCAGCCACACGAAGAATCGATCGCGTTAGATACGAGGGTAGGGTTACGAATCGGGCGGGGAATCGACTCCGACGCCGACCAAGTACGATGGCCGGAGCTCTGGCGGCGCCGCTGCGTGCTCGGAGATCTCCCGACTCCTTCCGCGTCCATCTTCACATGATATGGTCCTTCTCCTGGACCGATCCCGACCCCGCCTCATCTGAGTCCGCGGCGATTTCCTCTTCCCCCGCTTCTTCGTCGTCTTCTAAGTCTCAGCGGAAGAATCTATCTAACCGTTTGGCAACAGTCGTCGAAGCGGTAAAGGAGCGGAAGCTCCCTCCCGAACTCCGCGGGCTGGGCAACGCCATCAGGTCTTGCATGGGCGCCTCTCTTTCGAACTTCCACATGTCCTTTTGTTCCTCGATCTGAATTTTATTTGAATTTTTTGATATTTTAATATATTTTGTTAGATTAGATAGTTTCTCATACCGCTCATCATTATCATCGATCACCACAGAATAATCATAGAGCTTCTCCCAGTTTCCTAGGAGAGATGAAATTGATCCAAAATTCGATGTGATTAAGTGCTTTTTTTTGTAAAGGTTCCTTTTTTTTTTTCTGGGACGGATTAGCTTAACAGACACTTATTGCAAGGAAAAGGGTGCAATTCTTTTGATGATATAGACAACCTCACCTTTACCCTTGTGACCAACACAGAGTTGATGTTTTGTTTTGTTAGATTGCTCGATTCATCCCTGTTGGGATCTTTCGATTTTCAGGTCGGAAACTGACATAGTCAATGTCGTCGAACAAAGGATATGGCATTCAATGGAACAAGGGGATTTTGAGAATTTACCAGGGAAAGGCAGACCTCTTAACCTTGACTCAAATCCACATGTAGATCCTGCAGAAGACACCTTGTACAGAATCCTCTCAAGAAATGGTTTTGCGCCCGAGTGGGTGGAACTGAACAAGGAAATCCACTCCAGCATTGCCGAGTGGAGGGCAAGCTTGAAGAAGGCATGGGCCAGAAAACCTGATCATGAGCACTTGAAGTGGCAGGAGGATTCTGAGATCCTCAAGGCTCAGATGGGTGACATCAACCGCAAGGTGAATAATTTTAGATTGGTGTATTTGTTCTTCATGGACTCACATATTTGCTTTTGTTAAGACTTGTTTCAACAGTAGTTTTATTTCCTTCTTTCTTTTATCATATTTTTCAGATTCTACGATACAATCTCATTGTGCCCTTTGGCCGTCAAATGTTTGGGCTCAAATGGGAGAAAGAAATAGCTACTTTGGAGTAATCGATCTTTGCATCCTTTTCCATTTTGATATCCTCTTTTGTAGGTCTTAAGAATACCATATAATACATTGTATCATTAGTGAAATGATATTTTTTGGTATCATTGTATCATTGTATTTGATAAACAAAGCATCAAGCTGATTGTAACTTTGTATATGATTCTTATTTTTTAAACAATTTGTAGCTCAAAACTCACTATAAAACAAACAATTCATGTGCTTTACTTGATGAAGTGCAACATGTTGAAACTAAAGAACTTCAAAGATGTATTCTCATTTACCACCTTTTATTGTTCACTGGGAATCTGGAACCATTTACCTCTTCTAGTTCTAGGTGGAACCAGCAGGAGATTGGGTGCAACGCAAGGCCGGTCTTATACTGGAAGCTGCATAGAAAAGGTGTGTTCAATTTTTTTTTGGATAGTTTCAGAATGTTTCAACCTTGTTCATGGTATAAGATTTTTTTTTTCCTTCCGAAAATGAAATCAACTTGCTAAGGTTAGTTCCAAGTTCTCTCAACTGTCGCACTGATTTTGCATCTTTGTTATCTTCATTGAGCATCTTATGACTTGTACTTTCTCGATTTGTGACTTTTTTCTATATTTTTTGCGGCGAGTTGGAATTAAGATAGGAAAAAAAAGACACAAATACAAAACTTTTATAAAGCCACACATGATGTTCAAACACCATGTCGATACCAAATTGAATGTGATAGGGGGATAGTTGTATCTTCCAGTGCCTGATAGGATCAATCTAGCTTCTTCTCCAGAGTTTGGTGATCTCTTTTGCTGCTGAATAGGATAATACTTTAGTATGTCTCCAAACTAATTGGAAAACTTTCTGATTTAGGAAAAAATTTCTTTAGTTGAGAATATCCTCCATCTAGATTCACTCCTGGATCAAGAAATTTTGATTAGGCAAGGTCTCATCTTTGATTGAGACCCAACAATTATATCATAATATACAAAAAAAAAAATCTCCTTAGATACCCTTTAGAAGGAAACAATCTCTCGAAATCACAATTTCATTTAATAGATTAAGGGTAACTAGGTGCATGAAGTTTACGTAAATATGGGTCTTGGGAAAGGATCATACTACATTGAGTCATAGTCTAATCTTGCATTGCAAAAATGTTATTTTTGTGATTCTAATCCATGACTTCAAAGTAGGACGATAACAATTTTTATCGTTATGTCGAGGCTCCTAACTGATAACAATCTAAATTTAGGTGAATAAAATGTGACTCACTAGAGCTTACAAAAACTAAGGATGAGGCCAAAATATACACCATAAAATCCTTTATATGTGCCCCCAAATAATCTTTCATGCCCTAAGTTGACTAGACAAATATCTTACTATATACTTGTTATGGTCAGAAGTCGATCCCAAGAATAAGATGATCTATATTTTCGATCTTCCTATATACTTGTTGTCTGTGTACTAACGTTAAGTAGCAGATTTTTTTTAAATATAATTAAATAGTTATTCATAAAGAAATCAGAATATATATAAAAGGGTGGATCTATTTTAAGCAGTTTTATCTTATTTTAGGAATTTGAACTAATGACCAAACGACAGTAGTTTTACGGTAAAATATTACACAAGCACTTGGCGATCATTCCACCTTCTTCTCTGGCCCGGCCGGAAGCTTGCCGTCGTTGCCGCCGAGCCTCATGTACTTGTCTTTCCTGGTGAGCCCAGTGCATGTGAACCCGAGTGTCCCGGCGATGGCTGCCTGCACGTAGTTCGCCACCTCCTCTGGCGTCCGCCTCCCGCTGCCGCACGTCTCCTCCGCCCTCAGCGGCGGCAGGAACGTGACGTCGTACGCCGGCCGTGGGTTCATGAAAAAGAAGAATGGGTCCATGCCCTTCCACCCGCGCACGGTGCTCGCGTAGAACACCCGCTGCCTCGCCTCCACCGCCACCGGCACGATTCGGTCAGTCAGCTCCGCGAACAGCTTGCTGAATCGCAGTAATGCCGGCTCCCGGCACGTCGTCCCCTCTGGACACACCACCACGTCACCCTCCTCCAGCAGCGCCGCGATGCGGGCGGCGTCGGCGGCGCGATCGCGTGAGAGGGCGACGGCGCGGATCGGGGACAGTGAAACAGAGACAGGGCTCACGCTGTAGGTGACGCACGACACCGGGCGGCCCAGCGCGATGCTGATGATGATGGGGTCCAGCGCGGTGCGGTGGTTACAGACGAAGAGGTGCCCAGGGGTGCGCGCCGGCGGCGGGGAGCCGCGGATGGAGAGGCGGATGCCGGTGAGGCGGTAAGTGTGGCGGACGAAGGGGGCGGGGACGGGGAGGTTGAGGAAGACGCGGAGAAGGGCGAGGGCGAAGCCGAACGGGAGCCATAAGAGGGTGAGGAGGGCGAGGAAGGGATCCGGCCGCTGAACCAGCCGCCCGTCGTGGAAGATGATCGGCGAGTCGAGCTCCGACGGCGGCACGCGGACCGCCTTGCGATCGTAAGGAACCATGTACGCTTCCTGCAACCCCCCAAAATCGAAGTTCTAATTCGTTAATCTTGAAAGGGAAGAAAAAAAAACACTTTTTTATGATCTGGCTGAGAAATTTATCCTGATCGATGGCGATGGAAGCAAAAAAGTTGAAATTTTGAATTAGTTTTTGAAAAATTAAGAAAATAGAGGAAACGTAACGAGCTGGACCTTGCAGAGAGCCATGAAGTCGTGGTCGGATTCCCGGTCTCCGAGCCCCAACTCGGGCAGAGGCTCCGCCTTGAACTCCCTCTCCACGGCCTCCCTCTTCCGGCGGCCCACCATGACGCCGCCGGCCGCCACCCTCCCCGTGGCCCGCCCCGTCCTCTCGTCCACCTCCAGCTCCGTCCCCAGGACCTTGTCCGCCCCCAAGCACTCCCGGGCGAACTCCTCCACCATCACTCGCGGGTTCGCCGTCACCACCACCCGCCGCCGCCCGCAGGCCCGGAACGCGCGCCAGCTGTCCGCGCGCACGTCCGCGGCGTAGAACCGCGGCAGCACCGCGCGAGCCGCCAGCTCCACGTCGCGCGCGCGCACGCCGGCCACCGCCACGTAGATGAGCATCTGGATGCCGGCGGCCTCGGAGAAGAGCTTGTAGACGAGGAGGATGGCCGGGGAGAGGAGGAGCAGGGCGGCGCCGCGGAGGAATCCGCCGGCCTCGACTGCGAGGAGGAAGAAGTAAGGGAAGGAGCTTCGGGAGACGAGGAGCGTGCCGTCGAGGTCAGCGGCGGCGGCGTGGCTCTCGCGGCCGGTGTCGCAACAATGCGCCACCGAGGGGAAGTTCTGGTGATCCGCAGGCATAACGGAGGCCTTAACGTGAGGCAAGCTTCCTTGTGTTGGGAGAGAAAAATGGGAAATGTATGACGAAATGATAAAAATTGAGGGTTATAATTATATGAAGCTTGTGAGAGGTTGGATTTAGGTAAGAATAAATCTAATTATATAATCAAGAAGCAATATTATTTAATTATTTCTAGATTAAATTTTCAAAAGTAGATTTAGTAGATGTTGATTAGGGTGGATTTCTTCAAGCTGATGTACTATCTTGTGATTTTTTTAAAATAAAATATTGAGATTTTGTTCACATCCAATTTGCCACTAGGAAATAAAATAAATATTTGAAAAATTAAATATCTAAAACTTCAAGAAGGAAGGACGTAGGTGTAATTAAGTCAATTTTTATTTTAAAATATTCTAAATAAAAAAAAAGCAACTCCTAATTTAAAGAAAAATTGTTGGTTTATTAAAAAACATTAACAACACGCAAGGGAAAAATATTATAGATTACATAAAATGAAACTCTTATTGATCCATAATAGAAAACTCATAATAACACATTTTCCTTTTCAAACTTATTTGATTTATAATTTTATGCTAATTAAATATAAATAAATTCATAAAGAGCTTAGTTTCATAATTTTATTTTTTTTTTACATTAATATTATTAAGCATTTGTTTATAAACCATAAATATTATATATGATAAAAATAAGTTATGTAATATTGACAATCAAAACTAACACCCAAATATACCATAGTCCCTTATTTATCATTGATCCTGTCGACAAGCGAAGATCGGTTCTCCTCCGAATGACTCGGTCTAACCAAGCTGACTCGGTCTACTGTAGCCTGGGAGGTCAGACCTAAACAGAGCTCTTAATGCAGTGGAGTGGTTGTGAATGAACAGCGATCCCCCTCTTTGGAGTCCAAGGGGGGTTTATATAGGGGAAGGAGAAAGGTCTCACTCGTGCGGGATGTCATATCTCACTAAAGATTAGTCAGGGATTATGCTAAGTAAGTGGCGATGTGAGACTGACACAGCAGTCTGCCATCCTGTGATCCTACCTCTAATTAACGTTGGGCGGCCACGTCAGATGATGACGACGTCTCTTAACGGAAAGTTTTGACGGGGCCCTTCGAGGGAGGAGACTTAAGAACTCGACCTCGATCGTTCGGCCTCGAGAGCGTGATCTCGAGAGCTCGGCCTCGATCACTCGACCTCGGGAGGTCGGCCTCGAGAGCTCGGCTTCTATCGCTCGACCTCGGGAGGTCGGCCTCGAGGGCTCGGCTTCTATCGCTCGACCTCGAGAGGTCGGCCTCGAGAGCTCGGCTTCTATCGCTCGATCTCGGGAGGTCGGCCTCGAGAGCTCGGCTTCTATCGCTCGACCTCGAGAGGTCGGCCTCGAGAGCTCGGCTTCTATCGTTTGACCTCGGGAGGTCGGTCTCGAGAGCTCGGCTTCTATCGCTCGACCTCGGGAGGTCGGCCTCGAGAGGTCGGCCTCGAGAGCTCGGCTTCTATCGCTCGACCCAGGCCCGGACCTTTAATAGGATTATTGAGGCAAGTGCCTCGGGCCCACAGATTTGAGGGGCACCAAATTATTTTTCTAAAAAATATACTATGTGTCACTTGTAAATTAATACATATACAATTTTTAAAAAAATTTCTCCTATTTTATAGGATAATTCTAAATTGGTGCTGCTGTCAAAATCTACTTAACAACATACTACGTGTCCGGTGTCCCAACCTTTTTTTCTTGCCTCACACGCCATTCCATGAAAAAAAAATTCAGAAAAAAACAAAAGGAAACAAAGTAAAGTAAAGCGATAAGATCCACCGTCCACGCTTTTAATTTTTTAACCCTAGTGCTTGTTTCTCTTCTCTGCAGATCAGAGGCTACGACGACTCGACGAGCGACGGCGGTTCCTTTCTCTAGACTCTAATTGTCCTCTCTGCGGCGCTAGAAGGCTTGCAACTTGCAAGCCTCCTTCAACGTTTTGCTATTAATTCTACCTCTGTATCGTGGCACCTCGCGCGTCGCGCCTATTCACTTTCAAAGTTCTCTTCAGTCTTATTACTCTTGTAGTCTTGCTCTCAAGTCTCATCGACGCCTGCTGGCTGCCGACTGGCCTTCTTCTGCTCACGGCTTTTGTTTCCTCAGGTAAATTCAAGGACTCAATGAATACTCTGATGCATTGCTTGAGAACTTCTCTTCCTTTAGTTAATTTTTTCAACTTCTCGCATGCCTCAGGAAGATAGGATCATAGGAATAATGTCTTCAAATCACCTAATGATGCAAAATTAGTTAAATACTCAAATGACACACCAGCTTAAGTTTTTCCAATATCAAAAGCTTGAGCAATTAATCTAAGTATCATTAGTGATAATGTGATATAGGTTTGTACAAACATCAACAGAACTATAGAAGATTTATATAACAAATGCCAAAATAATTGGGTTGAACATGGGTTAATGACGTGATATTGGAGAAGGAACAAATTCGAACTAGTAAGTCTTTTCTAAATTCTATTTGATTTCTTTGTAGTTGATTTAAGTATCAGTGATAATCATAGAAGTTAAATTTTGCAAAAGATAAATTAGTGGTGAGATTATGTAAAAGTTAAATTTCTCTGTAGTTCGTTTCCTTTGGATGATGCTTCACTTCTTTGAATCTACTATCACTTCTCTTTTCTTGTTTCCTCTTCTTTATTGGTTGAATGGGGGTGCTCCAAGAAGATGATTAACCCGCCATAGTGTTTGAGAATTAAGATTAGATAAAAATATGATTAGGATTTAGCATGATGGTATTTACATGTATTATGATTTGATAAATTTTTCATACATTTAAATGTTGGAACTATTTTAATCTATGAATTGTCGGTGCAGATTAACTTTTAGGCTTTTAGCAAACATGCCTCCTATAAGAAAACAATTGTCTGGAGCGGAAAAAAGGAAGAAAAAACAAAAGGAAGAAGCATTAATTCAAAGCCAAGCAGGAAGTCTTAATAAGTATTTCACTAACAATCAAAGAGCAGAGCAAACAGATGTAGAACAAGTGAATCAGGATGACACTGATAATAAGTTGAATGATCAGGAACATAGTGAATTTAATGAGCTTCATCATGAATACCCAAAACAATCTGAAAATGATAAAGGTGTAATCAATATGTCTGAGAATGACAGTGATGAAGATATAAATCAAGAGGTCTTGTTTCCTTTAAATGTTGATGACCCAGGAAATTGGGACAACATTCAAAATATTAGAGACTTTCTAGTTGAAAGAGGACCTAGAAAAGATGATGATATTTTGTTTCCTCTTGATAACACTGGAAGACACTTTAATCCATCACATTATATGAGACAATTACCAAATGGTGAAAAAAGTCACAGAAGATGGCTAGTGTATTCTATTTCTATGGACAAGATCTTCTGTTTCTGTTGCAAATTATTTAAGACTCAAAGAACCACAATGAGACATAATCATCTGGCTGACGAAGGATACAAAGATTGGAAGAATATCAGTCGATGTTTGAATCTTCATGAAACTAGTACAGATCATATTAATTGCATGACTAGTTGGATTGAATTAGAAAGAAGACTTCAAAAGAAAAAGACAATTGATGAAAATATGCAAGTAGCAATTAACAAGGAGAGAGAACATTGGAAACAAGTATTGAAGAGAATAATTGCAGTTGTGCAAAGAATTGCGAAAAATAACTTGGCACTTCGGGGAGATAATGAGAAACTTTATGTTGAGAATAATGGAATTTTTTTGCAACTCATTGAAATGATTGCTGAATTTGATCCAATAATGGAGGAACACCTTCGACGTGTTCAAGAAAGACAGATTCATTACACTTATCTTGGGCCCAAAATCCAAAATGAATTGATACAGATGTTGGCGGCTGAAGTACGAAGTTCAATTATTGCTAAAATTAAACATGCAAAGTATTTCACTGTCATACTTGATTGCACTCCAGATGCAAGTCATGAGGAGCAAATGTCCCTTGTAATTAGATGTGTGGATGATTCAGAAAATGAAATAGCGGTTGAGGAATTTTGGATTGGATTTTTGAAAGTTAATGAAACTTCAGGGCTTGGGCTTTTTACTGAGCTTAAAATTACTTTGAGCAATCTCGAACTTGACATTGATAATATAAGAGGTCAAGGATATGACAATGGATCCAATATGAAAGGAAAGCACAAGGGTGTACAAAGTAGATTACTTGAAATTAATCCTAGAGCTTTCTACACTCCATGTGGATGCCACAGTCTCAATCTCACATTATGTGATATGGTGAAATGTTGCCCTAAAGCAATGTCTTTTTTCGGTGTTATACAACGCATATATTCATTATTCTCTTCTTCTACCAAGCGGTGGCAAATCTTCAAAGATCATGTGCAAGGTCTTACGGTCAAGCCATTATCACAAACACGATGGGAAAGTCATGTTGAAAGCGTGAAGGCCATAAAAGATCAAACTTCGAAAATACGAGATGCTTTAATTGATTTGGCAAATATTTCTGATGACTCAAAAATAAAGAGTGAAGCTGAGGGTTTGGCATCATTTGAACTTGAGAATTTTGAATTCGTGTCTGGAATGGTAATTTGGTACAAGTTGTTATATGAGATTAACATTGTTAGTAAGTTTCTTCAAGCAGAAAATATGGATATTGATGTTGCTATTAGGCAATTAAAGGGACTTATTTCTTCTCTCCAAGAGTTTAGAGAATCTGGATTTGATCAAGCATTGAATGAAGCTGAACATATTGCAAGTGAAATGGGAATTGAACATGTTTTTCAAGAAAAAACGTATCATTCGAAGAAAGAGACAATTTGATGAGATCAACAGTAAAGAGATAACCCAGTCTCCTAAAGAATCTTTTCGAGTTAATTACTTCCTATTTATAATTGATCAGGCTCTTTCTTCACTTCAAACTCGGTTTGAACAATTTCAAAAATATGAAGAAACGTTTGGATTTTTATTTAGTTTAGAGAGATTGAAGTCTATTAGTGATGATGATCTCTTGCACTCATGTGTCAGTCTTCGAGATTCTTTAACACATGATGGACACTCTGATATTGATGGAACAGATTTATATCTAGAACTAAAGTTGTTAAGACACTCACTACCAAGAGAATCAAAAAGAGCGATTGATGTGCTAAATTATTTGAAGAAAATAGATGGTTGTTATCCAAATGCTTATATTGCTTATCGAATTTTGCTGACTATACCAGTTACAGTTGCATCTGCCGAAAGGAGTTTTTCCAAGTTGAAATTGATCAAAACTTATCTCCGATCAACTATGTCGCAAGAAAGACTAAATGGCTTGGCTATGCTATCTATTGAGAAAAAAGTCGTTGAGAAAGTTGATTATGCAAATTTAATCAATACTTTTGCTTCTAAAACTGCGAGGCGAGCAATATTCAAGTGACTATATACTGGTGTGGAACATGAGTTTTGTATTTTGTTTGAATCGTCTTGGATTTATTAGTATTTGTTTATGATATTATTTTGGATGATATATTTTGTCTATTTTTTACTTTTAGAATTTATGTCATAAATATTGTCATATTTATGTTGATTGAAAAATATATGATTATCAAGTTTTGAGGGCACCAATTTTGATATTCGCCTCAGGCCCCAAAATCACAGGTCCGGCACTGGCTCGACCTCGGGAGGTCAGCCTCGAGGGCATGGCCCAGGGTGAACTTGATTCTGACTTGAGCTTCTGCCCGCCCCGGCCTTTGTTATCCTTGAGCCGGGTTGAACCGGGTTTTCTCCGACCGGGCGCTCATCCCGATAAAAAACCGCTCGTCCGGATCAATCATATATAATATATTATGGTTTATGGATAACATGATAAGGTGTCTAACATTCCTTGTATTCCTAGTCTCTCTATATTATTGTGTGAAGACTCGAAACATACATTTATACGTAAACATCTCCTACCGTATGTATAATCATTATTGAACCCTCCTCTATAAATTCATAATAATCCGACATCCAAAGTACAAATACTCTCGCCTCCTTCTCTCAACCATAGAGAGCGCATTTTCGATCCTCTTTATATTAGTCGTATGTGTATTCTTTGTTTGTCATGCCCAAAGATCCATAGTCTCTCAAGTGTGCATTTTGAATTCATCTGATCTAGAGAGTCTCTTGCTTTGTTTTGTATTCTCCAAAATATTGTAGTCAGCACTATAATATTCTATACTTTCAAATCTCAGCCCTTCTTCTTAGTTTCTTCTTTGACTTGTACATTTTATCCTAATAATCGATAAAAAAAAATTATATAGAACTAGATTCCACGATATCTAAATCATTATTTTATTTTTTTTCTTTGACTTAGCACGGTTTTTCCTCATGCTACTTTTGCTTTTAGTTAGCATTTTAGATATATTTTTTTTAACAATAAAAAATTACATTACAGAAATATATATATATATATATATATATATATATATATATATATATATATATATATATATATATATATATATATATATATCAACAAAATAAAACTGTCTGTTCACATCTACTTTTCGGATTCATTCGGATTCGGGTGAGGAGTCCGTCCATATTCGAATCCGAGCTCTCGAGGAGCGAGGTGCCGTTGTGCACTTGTGTTCAACAACCTGTGGGCCAATAAATTCTCGCCGTGCAGACTCCGGCGCGCTCCGCTGCTTCCGACGCCGCTCATCAAGTGGCACCCACGGCGGCGAATGAGCTCCTGCCACCGACGCCTCTCTGCCTCTTGGCCGTCGATGATCGTCCCCACTCGCTGTCTCCGCCTTTGCCTGAGCTGTCGTCGCCGAATCGCCGCCCTCCGCCATCGCTCCTGCTCTCACCACGTGTCTAGGGTTTTGATATTTCTTATTCGGCGTTTTGCGAGAAAATGTGGCCGATTTAGGTATGGATGATTTAATCGTGGTTTTTCTTTCTGCGAGGGGAGGGTTGTCTTGGAAGTGTAACACAGGCCGGGGAGGTGCCAGATTTGCTTGATCCGAATGGGAGAGATTTCGCGGACTCGCAAAAGGGGAGAGTTCTTGAAGCGATCTCTTTAACCATAGGAAACTTTTGAATCGGCCCATGCTATTCAATAATCCTTCCAACGATTCCATCGCATATATTGGTGTGACTGGAGATGAATTAGTAGATGAACAGAAGTCTCCTATGGAGGAATCAGAAGTAGAACCTGTTTCTGATTCTAAGTCGACTAGTCCGCTGCTAGAGAAAAAGGAAGGACGCCTGTCAACTGGATGAGCTGAGGGAGTTGCTACAGAAAGCTATCACACACTATAGCAGAATTTTTGACAACCGTATAGATGATAGCTACTTTTTCGTCGGCAAATTACCCAATTGTAGAGCAGAAGGAAAGGTGAGATGTCAGAAAACCACAAATTTTGCTTCATTGATAGGGTTTCGACATGAGCATTCTGCTTCCTGTTTGGAAATTTTGTTATGTTCATTCATAGGGTTTTCTCACTTGTAATTTCCTTGTTTTGTTTCTTTCAAGTTTAGTATTCAGACTCAGATTCTGTTATTTGAAAGATCTTTGGAATTGAATAAACAAGAGCCTAATAGATAATGTATTTGTGTTTTCCTATTTAATTTTAGCCATTAATAAGTGAATATGATACAAAGTAAATCATTTGGATTGTTTGAGGGGGAAGTTAAGGAATTTGTTTGTAGAAATCAAATATGAAAAATATTGTATTTATTTCGAACCGTCTCTTTTTTTTCCTCTATTTTCTTTTTTATTCTCGTCAAGCGACTACAAACATTATTTTTGCATTTTGCAAAAAAAAACACAAAATATATTTTCTATCACCTGAAGCTCATGGATTTGACATATCATCATTTTGTAGTTCATGAATTATTTCATGATGAATTTCTAATCTTCTCTATTTTCTTTTTGTACTTTTTTTTTTCAGGATCTCTCACAATGCCTTGGTCGTTTTCTTACATAGCATACAACAAGTTGGTAAGGTAGTTGATGATGCAGCTCCAATATAGGAATTGGAAATGAGTCCATGCCTCCACTGGACTGATGGTTTAGACATCTAAGACATCAGTATCATACTCAACATATTTGAGAGGGTCTTCATCAAGAATTGAGCTAGATTGAGCGTGAAAATTAATTTGAGAGGGTCTTCGCCGTCCTGGTAAGCAAACTAATTTTAACTAGAAAATTAATTAAACGGACCGGCGTCTGTTTTCTTGATTTGGACGTTACTTCTGGCGGCAGAGCTCCGACGGCGGCGTGCCGCTGTTCTGGGGCGTGGCGGCGGACTGGGCGGTGGCGATCGGCGACGAGGTGGAGATCGGGAAGGGAGGCTGCGGCGAGTCTTGCACTCCGTTCCCCGTCGGTAACAATTTCAGGAGCTCCCTATTTGATATTTATACTCGAAATGGAAAAGGAAACCGAAGGATGAAATTGATTTTCGTTTGCTTACCAGAACGGCGAAGAATCTGCAGAGATACACCAAAAAAAAGTTTAATTTTCGTTTATTTCAGATGATTTGCGATGCCAAAATCTCTCCTTTCGGGAACCTTCGGTGGAGGAAGGAGGGGCGGGGGGGGACCGAGGGAGGCGAGGGCGGCGCTGCCGGCGAAGGTGGCGAAGAAGGAGACGGCAGGGTGGGCGGCGTGGAAGTCGCGGAGAACCTCGTCGGGGCTCTTGGCGCAGCGCCGCCGGAGGCTGGGATCCGGAGAGACGAACTCCGGCAGATTGCGGGCAAGGTTGTGTGGAAGATGGCCAGTATCTCTGTTTCCTTCGAAGGAAAAGGACCGGGAATGGATTATGGAGCAGAGGAAGGGGAATCTGATGATTATTTATAGGGAGTTTATGGATTAAAAAGATAATTAATTTTGTTAATAAACTGGATATGAATATGCTCACGCACAAATCAAATTTAGACGAACCGTGGATTTACTGCCACGTGTTACAGGTCCAGTAGATTTAGTAAATCTAGGTATGATTTTGAGAGAGAGATCCGATTACTCGTTAAGAATTATTTTGTTCCGGTTGGCGTGTCATGTGAGGGTAGACTCTTTAATGACGGCCGGTGATATTGAATCCACGATCAAATGACTCGTCGACAATCATCAAAAAGTGAAATAGATGAGATAGGAAAAAAGTAAGATGGAAGATTTATCCTTATGTCTAACGGGCTGCGTTAGATTGTGTCGTTTATAATTTTCCTTTTTCTTTTAACTTTTAAGCCATCTATCCAAAGATGCATTTATATTTATCGAATTGATCATATGCCCTATACCATTTTAATATTTATCAAAAGCGTATTATGTGTTTTTTTCAAGGTTCTGAGAATCGGACCGGACATCGAACCGGTCGAAGCAAGGATTCAGAGGTTCAAAGATTCAACCGGTTTAACCGGGGTTCAACCGGTTTAATCGGGGGTTCAACCGGTTTAACCGGGGGTTCAACCGGTTTAACCGGGGGTTCAACCGGTTTAACCGGGGGTTCAACCGATATATAATAAAACATGTATTTATATAAATATATGAAACTAACAACTTATCCAACTATTTTCTTCAAGATTAGATTAACTAAGTTGAACATGTGATATATTTTTGTCAACAACTCAATACAGTATTGTTGAAAAAAAATTAGTTTCAAAGAAAAATTCAAATTTAAAACCATTGAATTCACGAAATCTGAATACGAATTGAAGAATCTTATTAGAAATTAAAACATATCACAATAGCATTTGTTCGTCGATAAACACTTAAACAGGGGATACTAGTAAAACACATGCAAAATTACATATCCAAATATGTCATATATTGTTGCCTTCATATGCCAGCACGACGACGTAACGAAGTTGGAGACGAGGCGAGGCTAGCGGCGGCGAGGCGAGGCGAGGCGAGGCTAGCGGAGGCAGGGTGGTGCGGCGATGCTGGTAAAGGCAGGGTGACGCGGCGAGAGGCTAGTGGCGGTGACTCCTTTGCAAGCAAACAACAAGTTTGCTTATTTGGGACTTTGGGTGAAAGCAAACTAGGTTTTTGACATTTTGTTTTTCAATTTTCATTTTTAGTAAGAAAGCAAAACTGAAAAGAAAAAAAAATCAAAAAAATAAAATAAAATAAACCAAGCCGGTTTGACCGATTATTTCGATTTGCCCGGTTCACCGGTTCCCTCCCAGTTCAGAACAGTTCGCATCCGGTTCTTGAGTAGCCGGGTTTCAGAGTCAATTCGGACCAAAAATCTGATCAATTCTCGATTCAATTGGTCCGACCGACCGGTCTAGTCCGATTTTCAGAACACTGATTTTTTTTTCCTCTCCTGTCATTAAATTGTTTCTCTTCTTTCCTCTCTTTTTTTCGCTTTCGTTTTTGTCTTTACACACACGCAAATATAAATACTCCAGAAAACAATTTCAAATCTAAAAAAAATCAAAATAAATAATAAATAATATATATGAATTCTTTATAATTCAAAATTTTATAGAACTTAAAATATATAATATATTTGGAGTCATCTTAAAAATATACAAAACCTAATATATATAGTATATTTGAACTCATTTCGATAATCCTACATTGAGCCTGATATAAATCATATCAAGTTCAACATGAGATTTTTTATCGTAACACATTCAAAGATGTCGAAATAAACTCTTTATGACTTTAAAAATCTACGTGACCAAGAATATATATAATTGAAACTTTCTAAGTCTATCAGTGAGTTTCAACTGAAATCCACTAATAGATCTAGAAAATTTTAATTAATTTTTTTTTAATCCTATAAATTTTAAAATTATAAAGAGTTTTGATGATAAAGAATTTAAATATGGTATCCATTTCAAACTCTGTGAAATTTTAAGTTAAATTTTAAGATTATAATAAGAAGTTCAAATATGCATGTGTTAAGAGAGGGGGAAAAAAAAAAAGAGAGGAAAGGGAGAAAAGAGAAAACAGAGAGAGAGAAAAAAAAAATTACGGAAACGATAAAATGGAAAAAACATATGTATTTGATGTCTGCCTATTGTTAAACTGTTTTCGTTTCCCTTTCTAATTTATTGTTTTTCATTAAAAATTGAAACGTAAAGCTTAACATGGGCTTCAATTTGACGGATGGTCAATGACAATTGGGCCTGGTTGGTACTTATGGGTCCATTAGAAAGGACGAAGCGGTAGTTATCGGGATATTTGAATAATCAGAAATCCGAGGGCGCATTTGAAATGTTACCTGTCACATTTGTTGGGTACCCGAGTATGTCGCATGACGTCATCCGTTCCGTCCGGATCACACCGTCCTCGCCGCACCCGCCCGCACCCGCCGTGGTCCCCACACCATCAGCCGGTGTCTCCGTTAGCACGACTCGCGCCGCTGGTTGGGCCCACCTCCCGATGCCTTTATAATCCTTCGCCGCAATCGCCTTCTCCTCCTCCTCCTCCTCTCACTCTATATCTGAGATGGAGGGCACCGCCTCCGGCGCCGCCATGAAACCACCGCTGCCGCCGCCGCATCCTCGTCTGCCCCCCGGTTTCCGCTTCCACCCCACCGACGAGGAGCTCGTCGTCCACTACCTCAAGAAGAAGGCTGCCTCCGCCCCCCTCCCCGTCGCCATCATCAGCGAAGTCGATCTCTACAAGTTCGATCCCTGGGAGCTCCCAGGTTACCCCGCCCCCTTCCTCCTCCTCTCTGCAATTTCCACTCCCATTCGCCTGATTTTCTCGATTAACAGTCAACGATTGCTATTATCGTCACAGGAAAGGCGAGTTTTGGGGAGCAAGAGTGGTACTTCTTTAGCCCTAGGGACCGGAAGTATCCCAACGGCGCGCGGCCGAACCGGGCGGCGACGTCCGGATACTGGAAGGCCACCGGCACCGACAAGCCGATACTGACCTCGGGCGGGAGCCAGGTCAAGGTCGGCGTCAAGAAGGCCCTCGTCTTCTACCGCGGCAAACCGCCGAAGGGCGTCAAGACCAACTGGATCATGCACGAGTACCGTCTCGTCGACGACCACTACCGCCACAAGAGCAGCGGACCTCCCCATGTCGCCAACAAGAAGAGGGGCGGATCGCTCCGGGTAGAACCCTAAAAATTTGATCGCGCTCGATTGCTTCGTGGGTGCTCGATTGATCGATTTGTCGCGTTGTGTTGTAGCTGGATGATTGGGTTTTGTGCCGCATCTACAAGAAGAGCCACACCGGCGGCGTCGGCGATAGGGCCTCTTCGGAGGACGACGGCGCGGGTGCCGCATCGGGCGGCCAGATGGAAGAGCTCCGACCGCCGCCGCCGACCAACTACAACGCCCTGATGGCGAACGACGAGACCTTCTTCGAGGGGCTTCTCGCCGCCGAGGTGGCCCCGATCGCCCACCTCGACGCCGCGCCGCGAACCAAGCTCAACCTCACTTCCCCCTTGCGGCACCCCCTTTTCTCCGCCTACTGGAACACCGCCTCCCCCGTCATCCCCGCCGCCGGCGGCCACAGCAGCAACGACAACAACAACGCCAGCAGCAGCTGCAGCAATGGAAGCGCTGCTGCAAACGACGACTCCGAGCGCAAAAACCGGATGCTTCTCGACCAGATTCACCGTGACCCGGCGTACCAAAACCAGATTATTCATGACGCTTCCATCTTCCGCCAGCTCCCCGGAGTAAACTGGAGCTCCTAATCGTCAACCACAATCATCCTCGATCAATTCCAAGCATCTCAAAATAGTGCACATAATCAAAGTCCAATTGTTCCAGTCCATGAACAGAGCGATCACCAGTGCCATAGCACAGCACAGAACAGAACAGAACAGCAAAAAAAAAAAAGTTGAATTCTTCAGTCCATGAACAGAGAGTTAAAGAAGATCACGAACCAAACTGGTACTGTAATTTCATAATAACAATATATATATAATCGAGAATTTCACAGACACTTTTTCTTGGAAGATTCGTGTTCAGTTCGCAGACTGCGACATGAATTGAAGGTCAGCAGTCACCTGCCAGCTTCTGTTACAGATTCGGCTAACGATCTCCATCTGCACACAGCCAGTGACAGTGAAAGCTTGGATTGGAATTTGGAATATCTCCATCGAAAGTTAGGCTCAACCAGAACAAGTGTTTGTGGGTTTGACTTGGGTTCTTCGAATCGAACCCTAAATCGTAACCGAGGCTATGCCAATTGATGCGATCGACTAACTTTCGATGAAATAGATGGATGGATAGATAGACCGATAGATATTTGTTAAAGAGTATGGGTGAAGTGCCTTTGGGCAAAGGAGGTAAAAAGAGAGTGATATCCATTGATTGTGAGGAAGAAGATGGACCAAAAGGAGAAGAAGAGTTAAGGTGGTGAGCTATCTTTATCGAAATGAAACTACTTTTGCGAGATCAATCTCGGTCAGGCACTATCGTATGACGATATGTGTTGAAGGTGAAAGATTCGATAACTAGGCGAAAGTTATGGTTTAGTGGAAACGATTGGAAGAATGATATTTTCTATGTCTAACATGAGAAAGTAAACAATAACTTTGGCTAAAAGAAGCTTGCAAGCAATGACAAAGGGTGAAGGATGGAGAAGGAGTAGCTAAAAGTGAAGGGTCAATCAATTGAAGTTAAGGAGGAAAAACACTTTAGTATGAATTAAAGTTTTATTGATTTAAAAATTATATTGTCATCCTATTATATCCAAATTTTGAACTATAAAATTTTATTTTATTTTGTTAAAAAAAGGCTAAATCATGGGAAATGGATTTTCTTATATTTACTAAATTGTTGTATATTTCGGTTTTAAATGTGTCTAGTTAATTTAAAATTTATATTGTTTATGATTGTTTGATAGAATAATTAAACTAAGTTGAGTCTAAAATGAATTAAGTGTTGAAATGGTTGTATTTGATTTCTTTTCTACAAGTTTGAGGTTAATCAAGTTTGTCTTGAGTTTAGTTTGTTTATATGTTATCGATCTCTCAATTTGAATATTTATTTGATTATTTAAAATTTTTATATTTTAAAATAAAATTTTCTTTATCTATTTATAATCGGGATACGTACTCTTCAGGTCCTAAATTTGATACTAAATTGATAATTTTGATAGTAAATTTTTGAAAAGACTTTTATAATTTCAAAGTTGGGCATTTATTTTTTTTAATCTTAAATTTTATAAGTAATAATTTTAATACAATACAATAAGAGACGCCTCAAGTCATTTTTTAAAAAAAATTATAATTGAACACTATAACTTAATTGGGAAGGTGAATCCTAGTCCCTAGGAGTTTTCTATTTTTTATTTTTTTTTAGCGTAAACACTATAACCCAATTGAGAAGGTAAACCCTAGGAATTTTCGATTTTTATTTTTTATTTAACTTAAAGACCATAACCTAATTAGGAAGGTGAACCCTATGTGTTTTTGGGTTTTAATTTTTTTTAGCTTTAACACTATAATTTAATTGGGAAGGTGAACCTTAGATTAAAATAAAAATAAATTGTTAACTTTGGGATTAAAAATTCTTTCCAAAGTTTGGTATGAGAATCCATTTAGTATAAGTTTGATACCCAAAATATATTTTTCTCATTCATAATCTATTAACAAATATGATTTATAATTTTTTCATGAATATTAATAAATTAAATATATATTTATTCAAATTTATTCATTATTTAGTTTAATGTGACTTTGTTTAAAACATGTATATATGTTTTTTTTTCCAAAAATTAACTAGAATATATGGTCGTGTCCTTATTTAGCTATAATAACTTCTTTTAATCGTAATAAGCTTTTTGTTTAATTATTATTGACTATAAATAAAAATAATCAACAATAATATAAATTTTTTATTATAATATATATTTTTATTTAATTATTCATACACCCATCACATAATAAAATAAAGAGATCCTATAAAAAAAAACTCATATATTGGAACAGTAGGGTGATAATGCTCACCTTTTAAAGTCTTAACGAGGTTTTTCCAACCTCGGGCGATCAGTCCGGTCTCACGAAAGTTTTTCATCAGACACTAAGGTATATCAGAAAGCGCTCACATTGGGTGGTCGATTAAGTTGTAAAATGAATTAAGTTGTAAAAATAGTGGTATCTGATTTCTTTCTATGAGTTTGAGGTCGATTAAGCTTGTTTTGAGTTTAATTTATCTCTCAATTAATTGAACTTGTTTGATTATTTAAAATGTTTATATTTTAAAATTAATTATTTGGTTGGTTAGTAAGTTGGATATTACAATTTGTTAGATTATTTTAAGAATTTATTTATCTTTTTATAATTTATTAACAAATATGATTTATAACTTTTATTCATGAATAATAACAAATTAAATTTATATTTATTCAAATTTATTTATACTAGTTTAACTTGACTTGTCCTTATTTAGCTATAATAACTTCATTTAATTATAATAGACTATAAATTAAAAATAATTAACAATAATATAAATGTATTTTGTTATTATATATATATATATATATATGTGTGTGTAATGCTCTGTTGCGGACTGCGCGGTATGGACTCCATGCGGACCACTATGCCAGATCGATCAGGGACTTCCCTGATCGGTCAGGGCGGCCGATCAAGGAAGTCCCTGATCGAACTGACCCTCTGATCCGTATGAAATGTCCACACATCACGATCCGCAACAGAGCATTTAATTATTCAAACATTCAGGGTGTGTTTGGTTCAAGTTATCATATATAACCTCGATTATATGGAATGAAACATAACCTGAAGTTATTTGGTTCAATTTAGATAATCAAATATAATCTTGTTTGTTTGGAGGTAATAGTCTATAACTTAATATAATATTTTATCATATTAACCATTAAAATTTGTTAGATAATTTTATTTGTTTAGACTTAAACGGCGTCGACGTCGATTGTCGATGTCCACGTAGGCAGTCGATGTCCACGTGACAGTCGGTGTCCAACACTGGTGGCTGACTGCCGACGCCGCCGGCGATCGGCACAGATCGGCGGTGGTCGACGACCGGCAGCCGGCGATCGTCGCCAACGATCGACGGGGGTCGCAGGCGGCCGGCGACCGCCGCCGGCGATCGACGGTGGTCGTCGGCAGCCGGGGATTGTCGCCGTGGGTGGTCGCCGGCGATCAGCGGTGGTCGTCGGCCGCCGGGGATAGTCGCCGGGGGTGGTTGTCGGCGATCGATGGTGGTCGTCGGCAGCCGGGGATTGTCGCCGTGGGTGGTCGCCGGCGATCGGCGGTGGTCGTCGGCCGCCGGGGATAGTCGCCGGGGGTGGTCGTCGGCGATCGGCGGTGGTCGCCGACCGGCGATCAGCGATCGTCGCCGGCGATCGGCGGTGGTCGCCGACGATCGTCGCCGGCGGTGGTCGCCAACGATCGTCGTCGGCTGTGGTCGCCGGCTATCGTCGTCAACGATCGCCGGCGGTCGTCGGCCGCAGGGGATCGTCGCCGGGGGTGGTCGCCGGCGGTGGTCGTCGGCGGTGGTCGCCAGCGATGGTCGCCGGCAATCGTCGCCGGCGGTGGTCGCCGGCGGTGGTCGCCGGTCGTCGATCGCGAATAATACTTTCGGAAGTTAATAAATTGTAATGGTTATTTTCGTCTTAAATTAAATATTGGAGGATAATTTTGGAAAGATAAGTTCCATAACATGGGAATCAAGAAAAAATCCTTACTTCCTTAAGGTTTTTCGATTCCTGGTTGTATGCCCCTTTTGCTGACGTGTAAGCATCAATCATTATTTGGGAATCGTTGATTATCTAAACCAAACAAGATTTTTATTGATAAATTTGGATGGATAACAAAAAGTTATTAAAAATTATCCAAAATCAAACTCACCCTTAGAGATCCTATCAACGGACTGTCTATAATAAAAACCAAATTTTGTCTAGAGAACTCTCTGAATTTAAAATTATTTTATGTCTTCATTTATATATATATAAAAATTATTTTAAAATTATTTTATATATTCACTTGACGAACAGAAAAAACAATAATTTGTTAGCATTCTACAGTGAGCATCCGCATAGAATATTCTCTTTACATCCAGTATTTAATTCAGCTAATTTTTTACTAATTGTATAAAATTTCAAAATAGTCAAAATATTTTTTTAAAAAAAGGAATTATTCACATAATTTTAGATCAAATTGGTAATAATTTAAATTTTTTGAATGTATTTTATTGTGCAGAAAAATGGGACCAAAATTGTAAAATTAAACGGACGAGGAGGGTGATTTTTTTTTTATTTTTTGTTTAAATAAATATATAAAAAAGAATATTTGTGAGTTTGGTTGGTTGATAAGGCGGTTGGGGCGAAATCCGACTCGCTGAGTGCACGGGCACCTGCGGCAGAGCGGCGCAAGGAGGAGGAGGGAGGAAGAGGGCGAGGAGGAAGCTACTTAGTCCTGGACTACTCACCGTAGCGCGATCCTTCTCCGTTGGAGTCGGTGAGAAGCGCCTCCGAATCCGTCGCCTCATATACTTCTTCCTTTTCTCCGGGATTGAGCTGTGATTTTGGACGTAGCTAGTTTGGAACTCCTTGATCTAAGAGATTTAGGCTCGGTGGAGGATAGGTGTTCGGATTTGCAAAAAGGATTTTGCATTGTTTGGCGAGTGCTTTGATTTCGCTTCGATTTTTGACGTGAAAGTTATGTTTGTTTGGGTGAAAAGTAATTCCCCTTCGCCGCGTAGTTGTTGAACTTCATTTCTAAAAACTTGGACTCTTTACTCGTTGGAATTAGGTGTTTTGATTTTCGATTAACATTTTTACATTTTTTTTTGGCGAGTTCCCTGATTTGCCTTCGATTTTTTACTTGTAGTGGAGTATTTCTCTAGAACTTGAACTTCATGAAATTAATACCGTGTGATTATGGATCTGTCAGTTTTATTTCCAACGATAATTTTGGCTTTAGTTTTCATCTGTAAAAACTTTTGGACGCTGGATTTGTGTTTTTTAATACTTTTCATAATTGGTCGTAGATGTTCAATTGGTTTGTGAGACTAAAATCAGCACTTTTGTTCCTTTTTGAAGTGACTTGTGGACTGTTTGTCATCTGATGTTAATTGAACGCAGAAAGCAAAAAGGTGTCATCTACGATTTCATTTCCACAGGGAGAAAGGCGTTGAGGATCATGGCTTCTGGGACAATTCCTTCATCGATGGCTGGTCTGTGGACTAGGGACCGCCACTTCTGTTTTGCAAAGAGCGTAGACTTTGCCAGGATTGTTGGTCTGCCTGAGAATCAAAATTTGATGTCTCGGAGAAGAAATGTGCCTATGATTAGGAATTCTTCCAAATCTAGCTCAGACATTGTGGAGCTGGAGCCTGCATCAGAAGGAAGTCCTCTCCTAGGTATAATATGATTCTCCTAGAGTTTAGATGACTGGGCTCTCATCCATATTGCCAATTATCCATCTTAAGTTCTGATCATAATCTATAACTTTGGTTGAATAACTGACTTTAAAAATGAATTGTAAATAAATTGCTCATTATTAATGGAACTAACTCCTGTTTTCCATCTCTCTAGTTCCCAGGCAGAAGTATTGTGAATCGATTTACAAGACTGTAAGGAGAAAGACTTGCACTGTGATGATAGGGAATGTGGCTTTAGGCAGTGAGCACCCCATACGAGTTCAAACTATGACCACTTCAGATACCAAGGATGTGGACAAGACTGTTGAGGAGGTCTGCTTAAGTCTACGACCAAACTTTGCCATTGATTAACACTGAGTCCTATCTGGAATGCTTAAATTTCTAGTCTAAGCTTATCGGTAGATTATTTGAGCTGAAAGTTGATTGAATCGAGATAGCTTTTAGTTTGTTTTCTCTTTTATCTTCTTTAACAAGGCTTGTCACTATGATTAGCGTTTCATGTATTTTTCATTTTTTTAGATCTTTCAATTAACCTAGAAGGTACAGTTGGTCCAACTAGTGCGTGCAATCTTCATACTTATTTATTCTCATGCCTCTTTAATCTTGAACTGACAAAAAGATTAAAAAATATCCCATTTATCTTATATGTGTACATAATTTCTTATCTTGTAATCATGAAAATGATGATGTCAAACCCCCTCCAAAGTCCAGAGTAATGCACACTACAGTATGCATGTAATAGGAAGGCATTCATATAATTCGGACGCTCCATATTGCCTTACCATTTGCGATGTAGTATATCCCTAATTTATTAGCTACTTCCTTTGCAAACATAAAATAAATTGTTGCTATTGTTGCTATGGTGTCATTACTTGCTTAGTCTTTATCAACAGTTTATCATTTTTCATATAAAATTCATGTTTATTATCCCACCGGATTAGATATCATTCCTTAATTTCTTTCTCTTAATGCTCTCCAGTAGATCCATTTCTTTCTCTTAATTACATGGTATTCGCCAGGTAATGAGAATTGCAGATACAGGTGCAGATTTGGTTCGGATAACAGTTCAAGGGAAGAAAGAAGCAGATGCTTGCTTTGAGATTAAGGACAAACTTGTCCAGAAAAAGTAGGTTCTGCATTTTTTTTATTCTTTTCGACAATTGTGGCAATTGTGTAGCATTCAAAAATCCTTCTGTTATTTGAATAATGATCGTCTTTCCCATGAATCCAGTTACAACATCCCCACTATTGCGGACATTCATTTTGCACCAGCAGTTGCACTTAGAGTAGCTGAGTGTTTTGACAAGATTCGAGTCAACCCAGGAAATTTTGGTTAGTTAACGTACATCTAGAACAAATTGCCACCAATGTAACAGTGATAGCTAAAACAATTTTTCTGCAGCTGATAGGCGAGCCCAATTTGAGCAGTTAGAGTATACTGATGAAGAATATCAAAAGGAGCTTGAGCATATTGAGCAGGTTTTGAGAATTAGTTTGCCCAATTTTTCCCTGCTTTTTGAATAACTAAAAGTTCATTAGTGAGATTGCAAATTAAATATTTTTTCCTTTATTATCCAGCAACGGATTTAATTCTAGGAACAAACTGAATAATTATATTTGGAATCTAAATCAAAATTGATTTTTTTTAATCTTATTCTGCTTTAATGTGTATCATAAAACTATCTGAGAACTTGAAATCCTTTACATGACCTATTTTAGAGGACTTTATGAGACTCCCACTTCATTCAGTGATTCTATTTCTTACTGCAATATTTTATTGTTGTTGCTGTTTTATAGTACCCATGTCTCAGACATATTATTCAATGTTTACTTCATCTTTTGTTCATCTTCCATCTCAGGTCTTCAGTCCATTGGTTGAGAAATGCAAGAAGTATGGTCGAGCAATGCGAATTGGGACAAATCATGGAAGTCTTTCTGATCGTATAATGAGCTACTATGGAGATTCTCCCAGAGGAATGGTCGGTACTTTTGTTTGTAAGCTTCAAATTTACTATTTTTCTAGAAGAAGCTAAAAACTGAATGACTTTCTGTTTTCGCAACAGGTTGAGTCTGCCTTTGAGTTTGCAAGGATATGCCGGAAGCTTGACTTCCATAATTTTGTCTTCTCAATGAAAGCAAGTAACCCAGTCATCATGGTTCAAGCTTATCGTTTGCTTGTGGCAGAGATGTATGTTCAAGGTTGGGATTATCCTCTGCACTTAGGGGTTACTGAAGCTGGAGAAGGAGAGGATGGGAGGATGAAATCTGCAATTGGTATTGGGACTCTTCTTCAGGTTCCTTCTTTCAACCAACCACTTTTTGGATAAAATCTTTATGTTCCACAATGCAGAATTCAAACTACACGTCAAGCGAGCTTTTGGTCCCAAATCACGGTCGAATTGTGGACCCTAAGAAGAGATGTTTGGCTCAGCCAATTGCTCTGTCATAGATGTTGACTATGAATTCAATCATATCCTAGTGGAATTCTAAAAAAAGATAAAGAAAATAATCTAATTATAGATGTAGATTTGTTCCAACAATACAATTAAGGAATATAAGTTCAGAGTTCAAATGGAAGAGTTATACTTGATCGAATAAAGTTACTTTGTATTGATAGCGAAGTAGTGTTCTTGAACATCTTTCCTTTATTTTTCAACAGGATGGTTTGGGCGATACAATCAGGGTGTCCCTAACTGAACCACCAGAGAAAGAGATTGACCCTTGTAAAAAGTTGGCTAACCTTGGCATGCAAGCTTCAAATCTTCAAAAGGGAACTGTATGGCGATTTCCATCTATAATTTTCCACCAATTCTTGATGAAAAGCTAACTGCTAGAGCCTAGAGCAATCATTATATTATGTCATGTATAACTGTACTCATGGATCTTTGCCTTTGAAACCTAACTTCTATTGCACAAAATTTAAACTAGGTTCCTTTTGAGGAAAAACATAGACGATATTTTGACTTTCAACGTAGAACTGGTCAACTTCCAGTACAGAAAGAGGTTAAAACTTCTACTCCCAGTCCATTACATCAGCATGTGAAGAAAGCTTTCTGAATTTGCCCCTTTGTATAGGGCGAGGAAGTGGACTACCGAGGCGTTCTTCATCGAGATGGTTCTGTTCTTATGTCAGTGTCGTCGGATATGCTGAAGGTAGATAATAAATGCCACTTCCATACACTTATGTATGGTTGTATATTTTCTATAGTACTGTTGCACCAGCTTACTTTGCCTATTTGGATCCTGAATTTGCTTCTGACTATTTTCAGAAACTATGTTGATCCCAAATTTCAGAGAACACATACATTGATGATTTTGCTAATCTAATGATCTGAGAATTTGTCAAATACTTAAATCATGTAGATTCAACTACTAAATTAGTATCTCACGCATTGTCTATTTTATTTGCATGCTTCATCTACCTTTTCCTTTATTTCATGTTGCAATTTTCTTTTAACAGACGCCAGAACTTTTTTACAAGTCTCTCGCTGCAAAGCTTGTGGTTGGAATGCCTTTCAAGGTTTGTAGTTATCAATTGCGACTTCCATGCTTGAAGTTCACCCAGAACACCAACGAGGACCGTGCTGAACTTTTTGTGATTTCCAGGATCTGGCAACAGTGGACTCTATTCTTCTTAGAGATCTTCCTCCTTTAGAAGATGTTGAATCTGTAAGCTCTCAGTCAGTGGATTTTGTGTGTGTTTCTAAGTCTGGAGGATCTAGTGGTCTGACTCATATTCTTAACTTTGTCAGAGGTTAGCTCTCAAAAGATTGATTGATATAAGCATGGGTGTTGTAGTTCCATTATCCGAACAGTTGACGAATCCGCTTCCTAATGCGATTGTCCTTGTGAACCTCAATGAACTTTCAACTGGCGTTCACAAGCTTTTGCCAGAAGGTAACATACGGATGTCATCAATAAATTCTTTTTGCTTCTTCATTCAAGGTTGTACTTAACTTTCTGATGTGCGTTTTTTATAGGGACTCGATTAGCTGTAACCATACGTGGTGATGAACCTTATGAAGAACTAGATATCATCAAGAATGTCAGTGATATCACAATGTTGCTACATGATCTTCCATTAAGTGAAGATAAGCTCAGCAGAGTTCATGCAGCAAGGAGGTAAAATGTTCATAATATAGAAATAGCCATCTAGCATCGCAACAATTTGACAGTCATGCAACTTTCTTTTTCCCTTTCAGGTTGTTTGAGTATCTAGAAGAAAATTCTCTCAACTTTCCTGTTATCCACCACATCCAATTTCCTAAAGGAATTGATAGGTTAGCATAAATTGCGCAACGTTACTAGAGTGAATTTTTGGAACTTGTAATTGTTACCTATTTCTCATTCTGCTCCTCCATTCGACAGAGATGATCTTGTGATTACTGCTGGGAGCAATGCTGGTTCTCTTTTAGTTGATGGGCTTGGAGATGGTATACTTCTTGAGGCTCCTGATCAGGAGTTCGAGTTCCTGAGGAACACATCCTTCAACTTGCTTCAAGGTTGCAGAATGCGCAACACGAAAACTGTAAGCGACCGATGCATATCAACGATTACTTTGCATTGTGATTTAAAAACTAGTTACACCAACTATGTTTCAGGAGTATGTGTCCTGCCCGTCTTGTGGGAGAACACTCTTTGATCTCCAAGATGTCAGTGCTGAGATCAGGTCAAAGACTTCACATCTTCCCGGCGTGTCGGTAAACTCCTTAACTCTTCCTGTTCCTGGAATTGCATTACCAGTCCAATTAAATGCTTTGGCAAATGCTCGACTCCTCTGCAGATTGCCATCATGGGTTGCATAGTGAATGGACCAGGAGAGATGGCCGATGCAGACTTCGGTTACGTCGGCGGCGCACCGGGGAAGATTGATCTTTATGTTGGAAAGGTAACATCTTCTCAGTTCTTTCACTTTCCTGCTTTCCTTAAATCTCATCATCACCTCTCGATAACTTTGAGCAATTTGTTAGACTAAAATCTCCAAGATTATGATTTTTGTGTGGCAGAATGTGGTGAAGAGAGGTATTGCAATGGAGGATGCAACTGATGCTCTAATTCAGCTCATAAAGGACCATGGGCGCTGGGTTGATCCACAAGCTGAAGAGTAGATTCAAGACTCCACCATGAAAATAACTATAAATGAAAATTTTCCTTCAAAATCAAAGCATTGTTCATGGCAAATATGTATGAACAGTTATAGGTAGTTTTGTAGTATGGATATTGATGTAGAATATGGTGCAATACTAATTGACATCTTCATTCAGTACTTACGTCGAATACTTGCTCGCTCTACGCTGTCGCCGGTGGAACTGAGCGTCAGCAATGACCGCATGTCTCGAGCAGCTCCAGCGCTGTTCCAGCTACCTCGGAGGGATCGGAGAAGACAAACATCGGAGTATATCCAACTCCCGGCTGTCCCTCTCCGCCGAAGTCACGATTCAATTTCTTTATTTCGGTTGCCGGAAGAGCTACGCCACTAATTCGCTTCATCAGATCTGAAGACCCAACTGCTGCATGCTGCGGGTCAAACTTCCCGTGCTGGATCAATGGAACGTGTCAGGGGACGCAGGTCCCGTAATCAGGCGGCTGCTGCTGCTGCGAGGGCGGCGTTGACTGACGGGTTGACCCTGCATGTTTTCTCTCTGGTCAACGCCAATGCGCTTCACGCCAGAATCCCTACGGCGTTTGTGTGATAAACTTGCGGCGATCGCCACAGTCGACCCAAATGCAACTCAAGCGCACCAAAAGCTTCCTTCTTCCTTGGAATTGGTGAGGTGCGCTTCCTTCTCTTCTTCTTCTTTACTTGTTTTGCTCTTTGGATTGCTAAAGCATTTACATTTATAGAGATTGCTCAATCTTTGCTTAAATTTTGTTGGCTCATTGCTCATGAATTCGATTATAGTCCCATGAAAGGAATGAAAAAGGATTCATTTATTTTTCTTTTCTTGCTCTATTTATCTCTTGATTTGTTGTTGATCAGGGAAGAGTTGGTAGTTTGATCATAGTTACAGCACAAAGCAAAAGGAGTAATCGAATTCTATCGACATAACTAATAGAATTCTCTTCACAGGTTTGAAGTGGGAAAAAGGAGTCAGGGATCATGGCGACTGGAACAGTTGCTTCATCGATGACCGGTGTGACTAGCAGCCTTGGCCTTGCGAAGAGTGTAGACTTCACGAGGATTGGTTTTGCTCCTGAGCAACAAAGAATGAAGCCTCGGAGACGAATTGTTTCTGTGATAAAAAATTCTTCAAAATCTGGCTCTGACATTGTGGAGCTGGAGCCTGCCTCAGAAGGAAGTCCTCTACTAGGTACAAATATGATCCCTCTGGTGAATAGATATATTTGTTCTCTTTAATATAAAGGACTTCTATTAGTCGATCGTAAGTCATGATACATGGGACACCATTGTTTCATTTGTGCTGTTTTCCAATGAGTTCATTCCTTCTGTTCTATCTATGAATTGAATTGCAAAGTGCTCGATGATTGTTGGCTACCATAACTAATATTACCTATTATCGATCTCCGATATATACAAGTCGGTTAAAATGCTTAGTAGGAAAAAAGTTTAACTTGTTTTTTCTTTTCTTTTTTATCTATCTAGTTCCCAGGCGGAAGTATTGTGAATCCATACACAAGACTGTCAGGAGAAAGACTCGGACCGTGATGGTAGGGAATGTGGCCCTCGGCAGTGAGCATCCCATTAGAGTTCAGACGATGACGACTTCCGATACCAAAGATGTTGACAAGACTGTCGAGGAGGTTTGCTTACAGTTTACTTTTCTATGCATTAGTTTTGAAGGACAAGTTTATCTGTAGATAGTTCAAACTGGCAATCCAAGTAATGACGATAGGTTTTAGATATAAATGGTTTGTGCATTTTTCATTTTCACTGAAATTAGCACCTTCCTATGCAATGCAAAATAATGTCTCTGTGATAAACTTCTCTAGTGATAAATCATCGTGCCTCAGTTACCTACGAACTGTTTAATCCAAACCAATCAATATTTCCAACACATATGACCTATTTACAAACGGGTCGATCCATTTATGACTCGGACATGTTTTGCTCAAACCGAAAGCTGCAAAATTGAGATCCGTGTTGTGTCATGTAAATAGGTTGTCTCGACTTTTCTATCCTTGATCTTAAACCTTTCGACTAGATGCTATTCTTTGTACAGTTTTTCTGAAACTAACTATGTTTTCTTGCCAGGTTATGAGAATTGCAGATAGAGGAGCCGATTTGGTTCGAATAACAGTTCAAGGGAGGAAAGAATCGGATTCTTGTTTTGAAATTAAGAACAAACTCATCCGAAACAAGTAGGTCTTATATTTCTAACTTTGCTGCATTGTGCGGCAAATGTAGAAACTTTAGAAAACCTTATCGTATTAGTATATTCATTCTCATTTCGGTTGAACCCAGTTATGATATTCCTTTGGTGGCGGACATTCATTTCGCGCCTGCAATTGCGATGAGGGTAGCTGAATGTTTCGACAAGATTCGAGTCAACCCTGGAAATTTTGGTCAGTTGTACTGTTTTTTACTTTGAAGAAGAAAATTACTGCTAACTTTGAAACCATACTGAAACACTTTCTTTGCAGCTGATAGGCGAGCGCAGTTTGAGCAGTTAGAGTATACTGATGATGAGTATCAAAAAGAGCTTGAGCATATCGAAAAGGTTCGGAAAATTGCCACTTGTAGTCTTATTTGAATCTGATTCAAAGTTGAAACTTACGAATTTCTCATCGTAATCCTTCTGAGATTACTGAATCCTACTATCCTGTGAAGTTCATCATATGTTCATCATGCTGGTCAGGTCTTCACTCCATTGGTTGAGAAATGCAAGCAATATGGACGAGCAATTCGAATTGGGACAAACCATGGAAGTCTTTCTGATCGTATCATGAGCTACTATGGAGATTCTCCGAGAGGAATGGTCAGTATTCTTGTTAGTAAGCAACACATCGAACATTGTTCTCCGGACAAATCTATTCTGAAAAACATTATGTCTCTGCAATAGGTTGAATCGGCCTTTGAATTTGCAAGGATATGCCGGAAGCTAGACTTCCATAATTTCGTATTCTCGATGAAAGCAAGTAATCCAGTTATCATGGTTCAAGCCTATCGGTTGCTTGTTGCTGAGATGTATGCTCAAGGTTGGGATTATCCTCTCCACTTAGGAGTTACTGAAGCTGGAGAGGGAGAAGATGGAAGGATGAAATCTGCAATCGGTATTGGCACACTTCTTCAGGTCTGTAATTTTCAAAGTCCTTTTTTGCAGAATGTAGGCGTATTTTGTGAAGCTAATATGCTCTAACATCTGTTGCGTTGTTCAACAGGATGGTTTGGGTGATACAATCAGGGTGTCTCTGACAGAACCTCCGGAGAAAGAGATTGATCCTTGTAAGCGGTTGGCTAACCTCGGAATGCAAGCTTCAAATCTTCAAAAAGGAACTGTATGTCTCATTCCAACTAAGTGCAATTGTCTAATGGTTTTTGTGCTCAAAACTAACTTTGTGACTCCCAATAATGTTTAGGCACCTTTCGAGGAGAAACATAGAAGGTATTTTGACTTCCAGCGAAGAACCGGTCAACTTCCAGTGCAGAAAGAGGTTAGCAATCATTTATTAGTATTATGTCTTTGGTTTATTGCATCGACATCCATAGAAAAGTTTCTGATATTTGCTGCTACTTTTGATAGGGTGAAGACGTGGATTACCGCGGAGTTCTTCATCGTGATGGTTCTGTTCTTTTGCCAGTGTCCTTGGACATGTTCAAGGTAGATAGCCGATCGGATACCTTATACAGTAGTGTTGCACTTGGTAATGTTAAGAAAATGAATTATGATGTCGGCATCGTCCAATACAGTCTACACTTGGCCCTGATAATTCTGAGTGATTTCTTGTGGTTTTGAAAAAAACAACTTGATGAATTGAATTAGTCTCCACTTTTACTGATCCTTTGAAGTTTGAACCATGAGCTGATTACTCATCACTCCACATTCACACTACATATTAGCATCATACAGATTCAATGCTTAGTTTGCTTTATCTTTTGCCATCTCTTAATATCATGAACATCTCACAACCCCATTTGTTATATTTGCATCTATCTTGCCATTCGTCACGCGTTGCTAATTTCTTTTGTCAGACTCCGGAGCTTCTTTACAAGTCTCTGGCAGCGAAGCTTGTGGTTGGAATGCCTTTCAAGGTTTGTGATTCTGAATTGCAAATGCTATGCTTGAAACTAGTCCAAAGAATTACCTTAACCTTTCGATATTTTCAGGACCTGGCAACTGTGGACTCTATTCTTCTGAGAGAACTCCCTCCTCTAGACGATGCTGAAGCTGTAAGTTGTCTTCCAAAAACATAGTTAGACATCAGAACCAGAAGATTTAAGTTGCATATTTTTCAACACTAAATTGCTAAAAATTTGCTTTCTGGAAATGGGAATATGATAATGATTAAGATCTTGTGGGACTGACTCATGTTTGTTACCTTTGATCAGAGGTTGGCTCTCAAAAGGTTGATCGATATAAGCATGGGTGTCATAGTTCCGTTATCTGAGCAGCTGGAGAAACCACTTCCTAATGCAATTGTCCTTGTAAACCTGGACGAACTTTCAACCGGTGCTCACAAGCTTTTGCCAAGAGGTGACATATTTTATCATTCAACTCCACATTTGCTTCTTTGTCACAATGCTGTTCTGATTCAAAGATGTGCTTGTTGTCTAGGTACTCGGTTAGCTGTAACTGTTCGCGGGGATGAACCATATGAGGAGCTAGACATCATCAAGAATGTTGATAATATCACAATGTTACTACATGATGTTCCATTGAGCGAAGAAAAGCTCAGCCGAGTTCATGCAGCAAGGAGGTAAGTGATGCTAGCAACTACCAATTGTCAAGACAATTAGTACATCCCTTGACACGAATCCAAATTTCTTTACTGCTTTCAGGTTGTTTGAGTATCTAGAAGAAAGTTCACTTAACTTCCCAAGTTCACTTAACTTCCCTGTTATCCACCATATACAATTTCCTAAAGGGATCCACAGGTGAGATTGCAATCTTGATAAAAACCTATCGACGGTTGTAAGCGGAAAACATCTGTTCATTCACATTGTTGTCCTGCAATTGACAGAGACAATCTGGTGATCACGGCTGGGAGCAATGCTGGTTCTCTTTTAGTCGATGGGCTTGGAGATGGTATCCTACTTGAGGCTCCTGAGCAGGAGTTTGAGTTCCTAAGGAATACATCCTTTAACTTACTTCAAGGCTGCAGAATGCGCAACACAAAGACTGTAAGCAATCCACACATACCTTCTATTACTTTGAATTGAAATGTCAAAAGTCTTTTTCCATATTTCGTAATTTCTCATCTATTCCTGCAATATATTCCAGGAGTACGTCTCTTGCCCATCTTGTGGACGGACACTCTTTGATCTTCAAGATATAAGCGCTGAGATCAGGACAAAGACTTCACATCTTCCCGGAGTTTCGGTAAACTCCATTCCCACTGCTGGCATTGCTAGTTCAACCAGTCTTATTAGACATTTTCAGAACTGACACTCCGCTCAACTTCTTTGCAGATTGCGATCATGGGTTGCATTGTGAATGGACCAGGAGAGATGGCTGATGCAGATTTTGGCTATGTTGGTGGTGCTCCAGGGAAGATCGATCTTTATGTCGGGAAGGTAATGCCCGTCTTCTCCACATTATCACTGCATCCAAGCTGCTTTCCTCTGTGAAATTACAGCTATCCAACTAAACTAGTTCAAACAAATTGAAGGAAAAAGAGGAAGAAACATGCAAAGTTGTTTATGTTGTCCATGTTGTTTATCATGTTTCTTTCTTCTTATTTTTGTATCAGACTGTGCTGAAGAGAGGCATCGCAATGGAGGGAGCAACTGATGCTCTAATCCAGCTCATAAAGGACCACGGCCGCTGGGTCGATCCACCGACCGAAGAGTAGATTTGGTACTCTGAGACCACATGATTAAGGATTTTTTTTCCTGTTCTTTTTCTGAAAACCAAATAATTGATCAACATAATTTACTTGTTAGGAAATAAATTCTTGTATTATGAGTGAAGGAGAAAGGTTAGTTTTCATGTGTACAATGACCATGGGTCAATGGAAAAGGCTTTCCCTGCTCAGTGAGAAGGTTGTTGTATTTAATAAAAACAGAAAACACAGTTCCTCTTATCATCATCTACAACATCATCAGAAACCACACACTTAATGTAAATGATTACGGATCACCTTGTATGTATGATATGTTCTCTTGTAAGGTAGAATTACACTCTCAGCCAGACTATTCCTCCCTGAGTTTGAGATTGAGTACTTTCCAGTTTATTCCCGCAATCATTATTTGGATCAAGAACTAGAACTCTATTTAAACATTGCTTTTCTGACAATCATACACACAATTCAGCAAAATAGTCCATGGCCGATGCAATTGTAAAGAGGAGCAAATTATAATTGGTGTGGAAAATTAAGAAGGGACGAGGGAAGATATTGCAAGTTTTCTTAAAAAACATTTAATAGGGAAAGAAGATGTTGAGCGATTAATTTCACCAACAATTTAAAAGTGTTGATCCTAGGACGGATTAGTGGGGGCGTTAGGGACAAACGAATCGTCTTTTGCCACTTTGACAAAAATCAATTTGAGTCTCTGTGGAATGGATTGATTATTAATGTATGAGTGTTACCATCTTAAGATCTAGAGATTAAAATTTTACAAAGCCAGTATGCCCGCTCTCCTCATATGTTAGTCACAGTATCTGAATCAGTAACCCTCGTGATTTGTCAACTCCGTGTTGATCTTGAGACCGATTGGTGGAGACGTTGGGACGAGTTAATCGTCTTTTGCCACCTTGACAGAAATCAATTTGAGATTTGGGGGTTAAAATTTACCGGTGTCCGTCATCCCCACATGCTATCCCCACCATCCAGGCTAATAGCCCGTGATTTAGCTCCGTGTTGGTGTGAGATAGATTGACGGGAGTGCTCCAGCAAGCGAATTGGCTTTTACCACCCGCACAAAAATCAATGGAAGGGCTAGTTAGCCAAGTGGACCGGTGAGGATTCTCGTTGAAGTCTATAGGGCAGAACCAGTTAGCCAAATGGATTAGTCGGGTACAAATTTGGATACCCTTTGTAAATTAAAAAAAAATGAAAGGGCTAGTTAGAGTTGCGGAGGAGAAATCGTCGGGGAGACCATGACGCGAGCTGAAGGAGGCGCAGGCCGAGACTGCCACCGCCGACCGGCTCACGAACATATCGCTCAAGCCAAGTCCCAGATCATCGTCATCTGAGCGAGATCCAAAGCATCANTCGCAGGTCTGATAGGGTACGTCGTCAGCCTGAGAGATACTCATTTCTCTTGTCTGACCATGATGACATTATGCTCGTTGAGAACGAGCCTACCTCCTATCAGGAAGCTGTGATGAGCCCAGATTCTGAGAAATGGCTAGAGGCCATAAGATCCGAGATGGATTCCATGTACACCAACCAAGTATGGACTTTGGTTGATCCACCTGAAGGGGTCAAACCCATTGGGTGTAAGTGGGTCTTTAAGAGAAAGACTGACATGGATGGACTTGTACATACCTATAAGGGTAGACTAGTAGCTAAAGGTTTCAAGCAAATTCATGGTATTGACTATGATGAAACTTTTTCTCCAGTCGCGATGTTCAAGTCCATTAGGATCTTGCTTGCTATTGCAGCATACCACGATTATGAGATCTGGCAGATGGACGTCAAAACTGCGTTTCTGAATGGAAACCTCCTCGAGGAAGTGTACATGACACAACCTGAGGGTTTTGTAGATCCAAAGCATACTGGTAGAGTATGCAAGCTGCATAAGCCCCTTTATGGACTAAAGCAAGCTTCTCGAAGCTGGAATCTTCGATTCGATGATGCAATCAAACAATTTGGTTTCATCAAGAATGAAGATGAACCTTGTGTCTACAAAAGGGTTAGTGGGAGCACAGTTGTCTTCCTTGTTTTGTATGTAGATGACATACTACTCATTGGGAATGACATTCCTTCACTACAGTCTGTGAAGACTTGGTTGGGGAATTCCTTCTCAATGAAAGACTTAGGTGAAGAAGCCTATATTCTAGGCATAAAGATCTATATAGATAGATCTAAGAGATTGCTTGGCCTAAGTCAGAGTACATACATTGATACCGTTTTGCAACGGTTTGCCATGCAGAATTCCAAGAAGGGAAATCTGCCAGTGTCACATGGCGTGAGTCTTTCGAAGACTCAAGGTCCCTCTTCTAGAGAGGAGAGAGACCGCATGAGCAAGATCCCTTATGTCTCAGCCATAGGATCTATCATGTACGCCATGTTATGTACTCGTCCTGATGTCTCGTATGCTTTGAGCATGACGAGCAGATACCAGTCAGATCCAGGTGAACGTCACTGGATAGCAGTCAAGAATATTCTTAAGTACTTGAGAAGGACTAAAGAATATTTCTTGATATTTGGAGGCGAAGAGGAGCTAATTGTAAAAGGTTACAGTGATGCAAGCTTCCAAACTGACCAGGATGACTACAGATCGCAGTCAGGGTTCGTGTTTTGCTTAAATGGTGGCGCTGTCAGCTGAAAGAGTTCAAAGCAGGATACAGTTGCTGATTCTATAACAGAAGCTGAGTACATTGCTGCATCTGAGGCAGCAAAGGAGGCAGTTTGGATCCGCAAGTTCATTACTGAGCTTGGAGTGGTTCCTAGCATAGCCGACCCAGTACAGCTCTATTGTGACAACAATGGAGCTATTGCGCAGGCTAAGGAACCTCGTTCACACCAGCGGACCAAACACATACTACGGCGTTTCCATCTCATTCGAGAGATCATCGATCGAGGAGATGTGAAGATATGCAGAGTACCCACAGAGGCTAACATTGCAGATCCCTTGACCAAGGCTTTGGCACAGACCAAGCATGATGGTCACACTAGGTCATTGGGTATTAGATACTACAGTGATTGACACTAGTTCTAGTGGGAGATTGTTAGTGAGAGCCCTAGAGCCAATCATGTGATGGTTGTTGTATGGACTCATTGTATCATATTTCATATATATATATAAAGGCATTTGATTATGGTTATTATACTTACTTGTATTGGTGTCAAATAACTAAGTGTAATAACGTCCTTGGTAGTAGGTTCATATCTATATCAATCGATTGGTTGAATCGATAGTGAGATGATATAGAGAACACTACTCTTAATTATTCCTAGTCAAGTATTAACATTCAGGGACAATGTTAATGCATAGAGACTAGCATGTAGGTCAACACGATGACTTGATCTCACAAGTCATGGATATGAGATATCAAGTTGACACATGAGTATGTATTGGAAAATGTATACTGAATGACCCACCATGAGAAAGTATCATGGATCGTTATATGAGTGTCATATACTTTCTCATGTGACTATTAGTATGACTATTAGTCCTTAGACCTGAAGTCACCATAGTTCCCTACATAAGGAGTTATGTACTTTGGTTTCGTCAAACGTCACCCGTAACTGGGTGGACTATAAAGGCGATTACTGGGTATGTAACAAATCATGCGGAGGGATGTGAGTGATGTAGATGGGATCTATCCCTCCTATATGACGGGAGAGATATCATAGTCTTGATAGAGTGAGATCACTAAGTGCATGGCCATGCCCAAATAAGGCAATATGAGATATTGAGCTTATTTGATTATAGTAAGTCTACTTGGAGTTCAAGACATAGAGATTGATTGGAGGATGACACGGTCTATGCTTCATAGAAGATCAATCTAGATATCGACGATAGAAGGACATTGTCACATATTATGAAAGTCATAATTAGTAGTCACATTGGTGATGTTGGATCTCAACATTCTTGTAACTTGGGTAGCAATGATGTGTTGCTAGATACCGCTCATTGCTTATGTTT
Organism: Boesenbergia rotunda; assembly: GCA_024364735.1. Lineage (NCBI taxonomy): Eukaryota > Viridiplantae > Streptophyta > Magnoliopsida > Zingiberales > Zingiberaceae > Boesenbergia > Boesenbergia rotunda. The sequence continues at coordinate 175,107 of JAGFNQ010004002.1, read as the reverse complement.
CTAAGAGGATAGAAGCATTGCCAACGTTACAAGAACCTATAGGGTCACACGCAAAGAACAAATAGATGGAGAAAAAATAAAGTCAAGTTTGACTTGGCTAAATATGGAAAGTCCATAAAAGGCAAGTTTGACTTGACCCAAATCCAAATCAAGTTTGACTTGACTTGGTTCCACTTCAAGTTAGACTTGACATGGGAGAAGAAATGGAGTCAAGTTTGACTTGACTAAATATGGAAAGTCCATAAAAGGCAAGTTTGACTTGACCCAAATCCAAATCAAGTTTGACTTGACTTGGTTCCATTTCAAGTTAGACTTGACATGGGAGAAGAAATGGAGTCAAGTTTAACTTGACTAAATATGGAAAATCCATAAAAGGTAAGTTTGACTTGACCAAAAGGCCACCTCACCTTGACTTGACCAAGTGAAGACTTGGCTTGGTATTTGACCAATGATGATGCTCCACATCATCTCCAAAGGTTGTAACCCCCCCCCCCATTTGAATTTGAATTCAAATTGAAAGGGGGTTATGGCAGGCCACTTAATGGCCTTTAATGGCCATTATGGCCGGCCACTTAATGGCCATTAATGGCCATTATGTGGCCGGCGACAATGAGAGAACAAAACCAAAATGTTGGTTCCATTTTTCTCATGGTGTGTCTTCTCTTCTTCCTCCTCCAAGTGTTGGTGTTCTTCTTCTTCTTCTCCTCTTGGCCGAACCCTTGAAAGGTGCTAGCACACCTAAAGGGTTTCCTCCATCCACTTTGTTCGCGTGGATACTTCTAGAGGGACGGCACTTGATGTCCTAGAGATCCGACATCCAAAAGGAGCGAGTGGGATTAAGCGTGGCACGCACCAAAGGTAAAAATGGTTTATCCCTCTTTAGATCTAGGAGTAGATCGAGTTTTGAGCATGAAATGAATACGTGATTTTTGTTTCGGAATTTTTCTTCACACGAGATCCATGGCTTTGGGTTCTCGGGGTTTCCGCGACGCGAAAAGGCGGTTTTCGCGGCCCGAAAAACCCAGCATTTTCTAGGTTTACTTGGGTCTATTTCTTGAGACATAAGGATGATATCCTAGATATCTTTATAGGATTTAGTAAAAGGGTAGAAAACGAAAAGAACATCAAAATAAACCGAATTAGGAGTGACCATGGTGGGGAGTTCCAAAATGTTAGTTTCACACAATTTTGTGTTGAAAATGGGTACAAGCATGAGTTTTCATGCCCAAGGAGTCCTCAACAAAATGGGGTAGTTGAGAGGAAAAACTGAGCCCTACAAGAAGCTGCTAGGACTATGCTTAATGCATACTCTCTTCCTAGCTACCTTTGGGCCAAAGCGATTAACACCGCTTACTATATCCAAAACCGGGTGTTGGTACATAGGTTTTTAGGAAAAACACCCTTTGAACTTTGGAATGGAAGGGTACCCCAAGTTCACTATTTTAGGGTCTTTGGATGTAAAGTTTACATCTTAAACAGCAAAGACGACCTAAGAAAATTCGAGTCAAAAGTCGATGAAGGAATCTTAGTAGGGTATTCATTGACTAGTAGGGGTTATAGAGTGTACAACAAGAGGACAAAAGTGATTGAGGAGTCCTCCAATGTCAAATTTGATGAAACCACTAGTACTTACCCTAGAAAGGCTTCTATTGATAAGGATATAGAAGAAGTCCAACCCCTTGCCTAAAGAATCCAAGACCTACATTTGGAGGGCAATGATCAAGGAGGAGTAAGAAGTACCCTAGAGGATGAGGAAGAAGGAGTAAATGAACCTACAACCTCTAGACCCTTGAGACATCACCATGATCATCCTATTGACCAAATTGTGGGTGATGTCACTCAAGAAGTAAGGACTAGGTCCTACTTTAGGAATCAAACTAGTCAAATAGCTTTAATCTCCCAATTAGAACCCAAGACCATTGATGAAGCATTGGGAGATGTTGATTGGGTTTTGGCCATGCAAGAAGAGTTAAACCAATTTGAAATGAGTGAAGTTTGGGAGTTAGTTCCTATGCCCACTGATTGTACCATTGTAACCACTAGATGGGTCTTTAGAAACAAATTAGATTACCAAGGTAAAATCACTAGGAACAAGGCTAGATTGGTAGCTAGGGGGTTTAACCAAGTTGAGGGATTAGATTATGATGAGACCTATGCCCCCGTAGCTAGGTTAGAATAAATTAGAATTCTACTAGCCTATGCCGCTCACATGGGTTTCACATTTCACCAAATGGATGTGAAGTCGGCATTCTTAAATGGGATCATTAAGGAAGAGGTTTATGTAGAACAACCCCCCGGGTTTGAGGACCCCAACTATCCAAGACACGTATTCAAATTGAGGAAAGCCTTGTATGGATTGAAACAAGCTCCCCGGGCTTGGTATGAGAGGCTTTCTTCATTTTTGGTGTCTAAGGGGTTTAGAAGAGGAACAATTGATCCTACATTGTTCCTAAAATCTAAGGATAAGGACATATTTGTTGCCCAAGTCTATGTAGACGATATCATATTTGGGTCAACAAATAATGACTTCCTACAAGAATTCATCAAGTGTATGGAAGATGAATTTGAGATGAGTCTTGTAGGAGAGTTAACCTTTTTCTTAGGCCTTCAAGTTAAGCAAACTAATGAAGGTACACATGTATTTCAAACCAAATATGCTAAGGAGATGTTAAAGAAATTTGGTTTAGAAAATGCTAAGGAAGCATCTACACCCATAGGAACTAATGTGAAGATGGATAGTGACATTGAAGGGAAAATGGTAGACTCTAAACAATATAGGAGCATGATTGGTAGCCTCCTATACCTAACCGCTAGTAGACCCGACATACTTTTTGCGGTAGGTATGTGTGCAAGGTACCAATCTTGTGCCAAAGAGTCACATTTGGTAGTAGTCAAGAGGATCCTAAGGTATGTGAAAGGTACCCTAAATGTCGGACTTTGGTATCCTAGAACCCCTAGTGTTGATCTAATTGGATACACCGACTCGGACTATGCGGGGTGTAAGTTAGATAGGAAGAGTACAAGTGGAGGGTGTCAATTCCTTGGGTCTTCTTTAGTTAGTTGGAGTAGTAGGAAACAACCATGCGTTGCCCTATCAACAACGGAGGCAGAATATGTGGCAATGGGTGGATGTGTTTCCCAACTCCTTTGGATCATGCACACCTTAGAGGACTATGAGCTACATTACACCAAGGTCAAAGTCTTGTGTGATAATGTAAGCACAATCAACTTAACTAAAAATCTGGTTCACCATTCTAGGACAAAACACATTGAAGTGAAACATCACTTCATTAGAGACCATGTGGCAAGGGGAGACATAGAACTACACTATATTGAATCAAAGTCGAACCTAGCCGACATCTTTACCAAGCCTCTTCCCGAGTCGGAGTTTACATCCTTAAGAAGAGGCCTTGGAATGTATTTTGTGGAAGTATAGAATGAACTTGGAAACATTAGCTTTGAAAAAGGGTGTTTGATCCATTAGGGTGATACTCTTGGGTCACTTGTGCTTGTGGCACATTGTTGAGCTATTAAAAGTATCAAAATATCAAAACTAGACCAACTATGGGGGAGGCAAGTATTTAATCAATGGACACCTTGCTAAAGATCATAGTTGGACATTTTAAAACCTTGAAAACCATTTTATGTTCTACATACTGAGCCATGCTTTTAAAAGTCATATATTTGCAAAATTGGTTTCAAAGTTTTATACAAAATGTAGTGGTTTTCAAAACTTTTGGATTTTTATCAAAAGTCATGCATGTTTGAAATTTTATATGGTTTAATATTTTTCCCTGATAGAGTATAACATTTCAAACATGTATGCAAAATTTTACAATTTTTGGAATTTTCTGGGAGTTTCTGAAATTCGACAGAAACCCTGACAAATCAGACTAATAGCGTATCAGTCGGCTGCCCTATGGGCAGTCGGCTGCCCTATGGGCAGTCGACTGGCACGCCTATTTTTCAGCAACTGTAAAAATTTCAGAAATCAATAATTCTCGCATTTGATGCCATAGGGTTTGGTTGCTTAAGGCAATCAAATTGATGGTGCCAAAGGGGGAGAATAGGTGGTTTAAGTTAGAATTTTGACTTAAAATGGATGATTTTAGGTATTTTGACTAAGACCTTGAAAGGTTAAAATTTGGAGAGAAGACATGGATTAAGGGGGAGGTACCTCTTAGGTTCGGATATGTCTTACATTCTTAACATATTGTTGTTGTTAAGTGGTAACTTAACTTGGAGTTAGACTAGAATTGAAAATGGGGGGAAGACATAGATTAAGGGGGAGGTTACCTCTTAGGATTACGATGTCTCATGATTTTTCAATTGCTATGTTTTGCTATTGCTATTGTTGCTGTTATTTATCTCTAACTTAAACATATTGCCACACATCAAAAAGGGGGAGATTATTGAGGCAATCAACCCTTAAATGATTGGAAGATCATGATTTTAATGTGTGAGCGAATAGGTTTAAAGTTAGAGTGTTATGTTGTATTTGATTTGCATGATTGAGATTGCAGGACTTGGAAAATCACACTTGGTGGACCTATCTGAGGGACGAGAGCCGAGGGAGGAGAGCTCCAAGGGCAAGCCGGGAAGTGGACTTCAAAGGGCACACGTGAAGGGTGGCATGGAGGCAAACCAAGGGAAGGCTTGCGTGCGCATCCGAGGGACGATAGCTAGAGGAAGAGGACTTCAAGGGGCGAGCCAAGGGAGCAAACCTGAAGGCACACGCGAAGGAGAAGGTTCGGAGTGGCTGGAGCTGAGCTGGGAGGTAGGGCAGTCGACTGGCCCAGAGGCAGTCGACTGCCAAACCCCATAGAAAGTTCCCAGCTTCGGACCAGTCGACTGGCCTTGGGGCAGTCGACTGGTATACCCCGAAACTAGCCATTGGCTAGCTGTTTGCTAGCCGTTGGCCAGCATTTATTACTGGGCCAGTCGACTGCCATCAGGGCAGTCGACTGGTGCGAGATTGGACAGACTGTGAATCTGTCCTTTTCACTATAAAAGGAGCTCCTCGTTACACGTGTATTCACGGTTCCGTACAGTAACGAAGTGCTGCCCAATTGTAAAGTGATCTTTGCTTCCTCCATCATATTTCTGCATCTGTAAAGAGGAAGCTTTTGCTGTAAAGGTTTCTCCACCTCAAGGAGACTTTTCGATAGTGAAAAGTGGTGCTCGTAGCGTGGATCCTTGGATTAGTCACCTATCTAGGTGGATACCAAGTAAAAGAACTTTGTTAGCATTGTTATCTCTTTTGCATATTATTTCCGCTACGCTAACATCTTTGTAGAGATCAAAACGATCAAAGAAAGTGCATTCACCCCCCCCCCTCTGCACGCCTACATCGATCCTTCAGAACCCCCTATGACGCCAGGTGTCTTCTGGGGTTTTCGGATTTGATTTTAGGTGTGAATCTCCCCAAGGTAGCCCCGAAAGCCCAACTGCCAGGCCCGCAGCTATTCATCTACGGGACCCATGTTGGCTCCTTTCTCTATTGAGTGTTTGCGGCCCCTGAACCGTTGTCTTCGAGCCCCAGGCGATCCATTAAATTGACCCATAAAGGTTTGTGAATTCCCAGATGCCGCAGGGGCATGCCAATCGATGGTGACTGAAAAGACGCGACGCTTCAGGATTGGCGTCCATTACTACTCCTGCATCATGCCCTCATTAAATGCGGATGGGCAGCCATCTCTATAATGGCGGAAGGTCAACGTGTTCGTTCTCCTCTATCTTTCCTTCCCATTCTCATGGACCAGGAAGGGAAAAGAGGTTGCAGCCTAGAGGGGAACCCAGCGAGGGAAGAGGTTCACCACCTAAAGGGGTACGAAACCCCATCTGCCCAGGCTAAGTCAGGTGCTCCCAGAATCCCCTATGAAGCATACAACCTTCCGGTACAACCTTCGTCATCCCCCCTTCTAATGGGGGTTTTCTGCCTCACTGGGGAGCATAGCAGAGATGATATCGCACCTTTCCCGGGAGAGTATGGTGGAGATAGAACCACATGTTTCACCGGATAGTCTAAAAAAGACATCACATGCTTCGTCGGGTAGCATACCAGAGATGATATCATTTGTTTCACCCGGGAGCATCTATTGGTGGTTCATCTTCTGTCCTTCTCTGGGTGCTCTCCCCCGCCGGATCGCTCGCTTCCCCGAGTTTTGGGCATCGACCCTTAGTCGGGTCTGAAGTAGTTTGCCATCCGAGGAGGAGTTGTAGCTGCTGCTCCCCCATCTCTTCCCTTTATATTTTGCAATTCATCTTTATTCTAAAATGTGAGTTGACTATAAGAGACAATCAGGGTCTCTGAATGGAACTATTTCATTCATGTGTACCCCAAGTTGTTCCTGTTCCTCTTTTGTCCGTGAATGGTCATGAGAAGGGAGGACCCAGAAGTCCCAACTGCGGCCGAAAATTCAAGGATCTTGACCATAATAAACATGGCTCCCCGCTCGCCCGCCACTGAGAGACGGTTCCAAGCTAAGTGACCATGCGGGGATGCTGAAGTGATAGGGGAGAGCCTGGGCAAAGGAGTGATCTCCTCTACTGGATCCACTAATTGCATCCCCTATTCTTTGTATTCTCTTGAGATGTTATTGTCAATGTATTTCCCGTAGAAATGAAGGAAAACACTTGTTACCTCTAACGTGTAAGCGGTTCAAGCAGTGATCAGATATTCTGCTGGTTCCCCCTTGTCTGAGGTTCATATCTGGTAGGTTGTGTTAACCTTCTGTCCTCGATGTTGGTTTTCACCAAAGGGGATGCCGGGTCAAGCATGGGAAACCTCTCCATGTTCGCGGATTAAAATTTTCAATCCGAATGGAGGTCTATTTCCCAAACGACCATCTCATCGTCATACTAATTGATTCGAGTTACTACTTAACCAAACTTGTTGTTCAAGCCTTGTAACTCGCCTAACCAATTAGTCACGGAATATATGACGAGCGGATCGCCGATTTTTGTGTTTATTATCGGGGTCCAAGATAATTAATTATCATAATTAATTAACAAATAATTAACATCAAGATAATTAATTAAACCACACATGAAATAATATGATCAAAGAGCCATGGGAGAAGTTATACCTTCGCTTTTACCTTGCGATCTTCTACTTTATGACCCTCCCCTTCTTGGACGTCGTGTGAGGGACGATCCACCAAGAACCATAGTCACGAAGGTCTTCCAATACCACCTTCTTCACCAACACCGCCAGCCACTCTAAGAGCTCCAAGGTGCGCCGACCACAAGCTAACCGAGAAGAAGATGAAGGAGTAGAAGAAGAAGAGAGAAGAGAGCTCTTCTTCTTCCAAAACCAAACTCGCCGCCCCAACTCCACCTACTTCCTTCTTACTACCAGCGCCAAAGGAGAGAGACTCCTCACCGCCGACCACTCCACCTTCTTCCTTGTTGTGCTCACCCAAGAGAGGGAGAAGAGAGGAAGAGAAGAAGAAGAAGAAGAGAGACCTTCTTCTTTCTCAACCGAAGCCTCTTTCACCCTTCCTACCAGCGCTGCCCAAGATTCATTCGGACAATATCATCCTAACAATATCATCTACGTATAGTATAAGGAATACCACTACGTTTCCGTCACATCTCTTGTATACACAAGATTCATCCGGACTTTGAATAAATCCATATGACTGGATTACCACATCAAAGCGGATGTTCCAAGATCTCGAAGCATGCTTCAATCCATAAATGGACCGATTAAGCTTACACACAAGATGCTTTTTGTCCTTCGCAATGAATCCCTCTAGTTGCTTCATATAGATGGGTTTCTCAAGACTTCCATTAAGGAAAGATGTCTTGACATCCATCTGTCATACCTCATAATCCATATGAGCGGCAATAGATAAGAGAATCTGGATAGAATTAAGCATGACTATCGACGAAAAGGTCTCCTCATAATCGATACACTCTTTCTGAGTATACCCTCTCGCAACAAGCCTAGCTTTGATGGTCTCATCCTTCCCGTCTGATCTTCTCTCTCTTGCAGATCCACTTGCATCCAATGACTTTTACACCATTTGGTGGTTCTACTAGCTCCCAGAAATGATTAGAATCCATAGATTATATCTCAGAATTCATTGCCCTTTGTCAAGATTCTGCATGTTTATCTTGGAGTGCCTCATCATAGGTCCAGGAGTCAGGTTCATGTTTGCCAGGGACCAAGTCCGATGACTCTCCCAAGAACATGAATCTCTTGTAAGATGGGTATACTGAAAAGATTTGCTTCTTTTATATGAACATCTTCATTTTGAAAAGAGAATCACAACTACACTAGGTGCTTGTTTACATTACTACATGCATGAAGTCCAATTACTTTACATTGTAGATAACATGGTGTGTGGTGTCACATGAAAGATCGTGTTATCAGTTCCTTGCTTAGTATAAATAAGAGGCTCACAACCGAGATGGAATTAGACAACCCATCGGGATGGTTATAGTGTAATTAGGTGTGGTTGGTCTTGACCATAGAATTACACTAGTGTGCTATGAGTACATTGAGCAGGACCGAAACCCGAGGTTATCCAATTTATATTGACCCAATAATTGTATAGGACCTCAGTTTATATTATGGAGTATGATCTCTTAATCCTGAAATAATATCGGGCATATATTATTAATTATTATTTCTTTGATTTACCAATGGGCGAGATCTATTATGTTAGATCGATAAGCCCGGTAAGTTGGGAGATAATATTAATAATATGATGTGTCGATGATTATTGACGGAATTCATGTCCTAGTGAGTCAGGATGATGATGCCCCCTTGATGAGCTCAAAAGGTTCATCGTGCTAAACTCTACAGGTGGATTTGATCCGGCACGATGAAAAGGTTGAGTGGTACTAGTCAAGGACCCAGAGGTTAATTAATTTAAATTGTCAGTAATTTAATTAATTAACGGGCATTCGAGATCTTAAACATGGGGGGATGGATGACTCATAATAAGTGGAGCACATATGTAATATGGGGTTGGTGAGGTAATTCAATGAGGATCATTTAGTGGAATGAATCCTCATTAATGGACCGGGTTTGGATCCATTAGCAGGCCAAGATCCAACTCCTCCTCATGGTCCCTACCGTAGCCCTATATATAACCCCATGTGGCATGAAACCAGGTGGATTTTTCTCTTTGATGGATGAGTCCAAGAAATCACAAGAAAACCCTAAGGTTTCGTCTCCTCCTCTCTCACTCCCTCTCGGTGGCTGTGGCCGCCGCCAATTGCCGTGAGGCTTGGCAAAACAATTGTCATGAGACAATTGGCAGTGGCCGCCGCCAATTGTCGTGAGTCAATTGTTTTGCCTTGGTGGCAAAACAATTATCGTGAGGCACGACGCCAATTGTCATGAGGGAATTGGCAGTGGTCGGCGCCAATTGTCGTGATGCCGTGAGAGCAAAACAATTGCCGTGAGGCACAACGCCAATTGTCATGATGCCGTGAGGGAAAAACTGTTAGTGATATGATAGAAGTGTCCTAAGGCAATCGCCTTATGATTGTAAACATTTATTTTAATAAATGAAAATTCACTATTTGAGTATACATATTTGTGTATTTGATTGGAATCTTAAACTCATCTACTGAATGCCCGCAATACAATTCACAACATAAGAGAATTTGTGATGGGATCACAACTAGTGATTATCTCTAAATGTGCAATTGTGAAGTATTGAAAATAACCCTAGTCGATGAATTGATAAAAACGGACACTATCAATTCTGTTGAGACTAGCATGGGTTATTCTCTAATCAGCTGATTCTCATTAGCTGGTGACATTGGGATGTCCGGAGATAAACATGGATGCTAGTTAAGGGAACTAGGTCATTGGAGTGACTGACTGTAAAACTTCACATGGTAGTCTATACATAGACAGGTCAGTGAAGTTCTTACCGCAGCTTAAGTGCGATGTTCCTTTGACTTGCGGTGTTCAAGTCATCTTGGTCATGGAGACTTATGCTTTAACATCTTAAGCAAGCATCTCCAAGGAGGTGTGGACCCAGGATGGTTGGGTATAAGCCGAAGTGCCCGAAGATGTTTGAACAGCCTACAAAGGATTCATCACTCCTTGCGAGGAGATGTATACCCAGGCCTATCGTCGGATTGTTACTCAAAGCCTCTGGCCAGAGCATATCATGTTTAGAGTACGAGTCTCTTAAATACATGAGAGTAATTACAAATCCAAAGGACGAGAAAGACAATACTTGGGCTAGGTGTGACGTAGTCAGCCTTGTGGGGACTGACACATATAGATCATGTCCTGAATCAAGTGGGTATAAGATGGTGAAGGGAATGAGGCACGATTCATTAGAGCTGCTGAAGGGTTTCAGAATAATTTCTGAGGTCAACCGTTGATCTTTCGATTAATTGGGGATCATGATGTACTACTAGGTGCCACTCATGATCGTTCTATAATTGATGAATTATAGACGGCCAACATAAATCGAAAGCCTATTTAGTCACACGCACAACGAGTAATCCGAGAGATTTAAAATGAGTTGAAAATTAAATTTTCTGATCATGAGAAATAAGTCGAATTTGAATTTATCAGAGGCGCAACGGAAGCTTAAAATGGCTAAGCCTTTTGAAGGCTTATTGGGCGAATTAAATGAGTTTAATTCGCGAAGGAAGGGCTTGGAGTGGCCGGCCAAAGAGGGTGCCCACCCTCTTTGGTTTGGCCGGCCACCTAAAGGAGAGATACCAATTTAATTGGTTTAAATTATAAAATAAATCAAGCGCGATTTATTTTATAAAATTATGTATAAATAAATTTGTTTTCATGGAAATTAAAATAAACTTTAAATGGTTTATTTTTATTTTATAAAATCAATTATGAATTGATTTTTCCATGATAAAAAAAATTTATATAATAAATTTATTCTTTTTATGGAAATTAAAATGAACCATGGATTGGTTTATTTTATTTTATAAAATCAATTATGAATTGATTTTTCATAATAAAGAAAAATTTATATAATAAATTTATTCCTTTTATGGAGATTAAAATAAACTTTAAATGGATTATTTTATAAAATCAATTATGAATTGATTTTTCCATGATGAGAAAATTTATATAATAAATTTTATGAAAATTTATTCCATAATTAAAAAGAGAGATGTATTTGTTTTATTATAAAATTAGTTATAATAAAACTTGGCATAACGGAATAATTAATAAGAAAATTTATAAGATAAATTTCTTATGAAAATTTATTCCGTTAATTCCGTTAAAGGGGAGACATGGCAAGGGAGAGACTACTATATAAAGGAACCAAGGCTAGGCTTGAATTCCTCAATTGAGTTATCAAGAGATTAGTAGCTCCCTCTCTCTCTCTAACTCTCTCTCACTCTCTAGGGTCGGCCCCCCCCTCTCTCTCTCTAGGGCCGGCTCTCTTTCCTCCCCAAGGGTCGGCGCACATCCCAAGGGTGGCCGAGAGCTTCATCTGCCAAGAAGGTGCCGAAGAAGAAGAAACGGATCGCGACTCCTTTCCTTTCCCGGAATTTTGATTCCGTTACTTGGTGGTTAGTTTCCTTTCTTCTCTCTTGATCTTCTAGTTGTGCCTTTAGAGAATCTAGTAGTTCTCGTCGGCACAAAACTCATGACTTTGCGAAGTCATCCCGAAGAGAACTCGGCGTGGACGCGAATAGAGGCGGAGCTTCCAAGGGACGCTACGGTTGGATCTCATCCCTTTCTTCGAGTTACGCGAGGTACAATGTAAATTAGTTTACTTTTTCTGCAAAATATTAATTTATGATCATGTCCACACATCATAAGGTCGCATGCTAGATACGTGGTTAAAATAATTTAAGAAATTATTTTATGCTAATTCTTCCGCTGCACGTAAATATTTTAAAATTTACGAACCCGTATCCTTGTCAACATGCACCCGGTCCCAACAGTGGTATCAGAGCTGGTTAGTGTTCGACATAATCATATAATAGTTTTGTGGAAAACTTTGTCATGATCTCAATTTTGGAAAATTTTTCAATTATGGAAACATTCCAATTATAATAAATTTTAGATTTAGGAATTTCAAAGTTTGGAAATCCTCATGAAATTTCGCAAACTTTTGAAATTTTCTAGTTTCTGAAATTTTATAATAATTGTGAAAACTTCCCATCTTTGGAAACTTTCCAATTTTGGAAAATTTTCCAATTTTGGAAATATGTAAGTTTTCTTTGCACCAGAAACTTATAGTTATTCTGAAAACCTATTATGAAATCTCGCAATTTTGGGCACTTTCTTTCAAGAAAGTCTAGACAAATTTATGGACAATTAATTGACAATTAAATTAGAATTGGTTTTTAAATTGACAACAAAATTCTTTATTTTGGATTGAGTCTCGGGGAGCCGTCCAATTTAAAATTAGTTGTTGTAATTTAATTTCCCAATTTTAAATGAAATTGTCATGTTTAATTTGGTTACGCTTCCGAAGCGGACCAAATTGGATTTACGACAAATTACTTTTCTTTGGGTATCTGAGCCTCGGGGAGCCACCCTTAGAAAATGATTTGTTGTAATTAATTAAATCCATGAATAAAATATGATTTAAGAGGTGATGCTCTTATATATTGTTGTCTCCAAAATTAATTAGGAAAATGATTTCCTATAGAGTTTTCTTAAATGAGATTTTCATGAAAATAATATGTGGTTGAATTAAGGACTCATGTCTCTTAATTTAATAAGATTTGATTTAGAGAAATCAAAGTCTTAAACATATTATTTCCGAAATTGATTATGACAATTTAGAAAATTGTTTCCCAAAACAATTCCTTCAATAAAGTATGAAATTAGAATTAGGAAATTCGGTTCCTAATTCAATTAATGAGACTTGATAAATTAAGTCACATACATACTTTATTAAGAAAATCGTTAGTCATGACATGATTATATGTCATGAATGTGCTTAGAAAAGAAAGGATGAGACCCAAAACCCCTTACAAAATATTAAGGCCAACACCTTCCATTAATATGGTTAGAATCGGAGTTTTGTTTCTCGTTTGGGTTGATGGACACATCCATGCCCAGCTTGAACCTCAACATGTTCAAACCATGGAATTAGTTTATGAATAATATAATTGGAGTCAGAGGTCAATCCTTAGTTTTGGTTGTTGGACACATCCAAGCCTGACTAAACGGTTGAATGAGCTCCAACCATATTAAAACTATTTCTCGATTAATGGGTCAGCCTTAAGCTTGGAGCATCGATTTGTTGTGCCACAGCCAAGGTCGATGTAAACAGAGGTGCAGTTGGGTGCTATGCATAATGTTGCATACTTGTTAATGAGTTAACAACCCAATGATTTATGCAAACATTCAATTAGTTGATAGCATAAAGTGATAGTTACATATATGTGATATGTAATCGGTATAATTACCTACCTTCATAGCTAAGAACAACTTGATGTCCACAGCCATGGTGGTTCTTATCTATGGTTGGATATCAACCTATTTGGTGATGCTCCTACGATCTCCCGAATTGATTAAAAGGGTTATTCAATTTGAAAAATAAATTGGATTTTATTTATGTACGTTGATACATTCTTTAATCATTCTTCTCACATAAGCTCAATTTTTATTTCTAGGTTAATCACTCGACCATGTCTTCTCTGAATTTGCGTTCCATTTTGGACACCAATAAACTGACTGGGCCTAACTTCATGGACTGGCTTCGAAACTTGAGGATAGTCCTCAAGGCAGAAAAGCTTGCTTATGTCCTTGAAGATCAACTTCCCAACCGTCCTCCTAAAAATGCAACTCCAGACCAGTTTCCTGAGTTGCTCAACCTGCTGAAGACTGTAGAGCCTTCTGTGAAGCAGGATCAAAAGACGGTACTGTTAGTTGGTTCCTCGAAGAAAGGTTCTAAGAGGAAGGCCAAAGAACAGAATAAGGGAAAGAAGAAAAAGGCCAAAGAGACTAAAAATACCCTAAAAGGTACTTGCCATCACTATGGCAAGGAGGGTCACTGGCGAAGAAACTGCAAGGTTTATCTTGAGTCCTTGAAAGAGAAGGCATCTGATGCCCCATCCTCTTCAAGTATCTTCGTTATTGAATGTCACTCTATTTCCTCAAACACCTGGGTACTTGATACTAGGTGTAGCTCACATATATGTAATGACATACAGGGGCTAAGGAATAGAAGAAGATGTTAGTGATATGAGAGAAGTGTCCTAAGGCAATCGCCTTATGATTGTAAAATATTTATTTTAATAAATGATAATTCACTATTTGAGTATACATGCTTGTGTATTTGATTGGGATCTTAAACTCATCTACTGATTGTCCGCAATACAACTCACAGCATAAGAGAATTTGTGATGGGATCACAACTAGTGATTATCTCTAAATGCGCAAATATGAAGTATTGAAAATATCTCTAGTCGATGAATTGATAAATACGGACACTATCAATTCTGTTGAGACTAGCATGGGTTATTCTCTAATCAGCTGATTCTCGCTGGCTGGTGACATTGGGATGTCCGGAGATAAACATGGATGCTAGTTAAGGGGACTAGTTCATTGGAGTGACTAGCTGTAAGACTTCATATGGAATCTATATATAGAAATGTCAATGAAGTTCTTACTGCAGCTTAAGTGCGATGTTCCTTTGACTTGCGGTGTTCAAGTCATCTTGGTCATGGAGACTTATACTTTAACATCTTAAGCAAGCATCTCCAAGGAGGTGTGGACCCAGGATGATTGGGTATAAGCTGAAGTGCCCGAAGATGTTTGAACAGCCTACAAAGGATTCACCACTCCTTGCGAGGAGATGTATACCCAGGCCTATCGTCGGATTGTTACTCAAAACCTCTGGCCAGAGTATATCATGTTTGGAGTGTGAGTCTCTAAAATACATGAGAGTAATTAGAAATCCAAAGGACGAGAAAGACATTACTTGGGCTAGGTGTGACGTAGTCAACCTAGTGGGGACTGACACAAATAGACCGTGTCCTGAACCAAGTGGGTAAAAGATGGTGAAGGGAATGGGGCACGATTCATTAGAGCTGCTGAAGGGTTTCGGAATTCATTCTAAGGTCAACCGTTGATCTTTCGATTAATTGGGGGTCATGATGTACTACTAGGTGCCACTCATGATCATTCTATAATTTGTTGATTATAGACGGCCAACATAAATCGAAAGCCTATTTAGTCACACGCACTACGAGTATCTGAGGGATTTAAAATGAGTTGAAAATTGAATTTTCCGATCAAGAGAAATAAGACGAATCTGAATTTATCAGAGGCGCAATGGAAGCTAAAAATGGCTAAGTCTTTTGAAGGCTTATTGGGCGAATTAAATGAGTTTAATTCGCGATCGGTTCGACTTGGTTTGGCCGGCCAAAGAGGGTGTCAAACCCCTTGGGTTGGCCGGCCACATTAAAGGGAAGAAACCAATTTAATTGGTTTAATTAATAAAATAAATCTAGTGCGATTTGTTTTATAAATTATGGATAAATAAATTTGTGTAAAGAAATTTATATAAATAAATTTATAGAAATTTATTCTTTTTTTATGGAAATTAAAATGATCCATGGAATGGTTTATTGTAATTTTATAAAATCAATTATGAATTGATTTTTCCATAATAAGAAAGTTTATAAATTTCTTATAAAATTTATTCCATAAAAAAAGGGGAGATTAATTAGTTTTATTATAAAGTTAGTTATAATAAAATTCATAAGAGAATTTATAGGATAAATTTCTTATGATAACTAATTAGTTTTATTATAAAGTTAGTTATAATAAAACTTGGTTTAAACGGAATAATTCATAAGAGAATTTATAGGATAAATTTCTTATGATAACTAATTAGTTTTATTATAAAGTTAGTTATAATAAAACTTGGTTTAAACGGAATAATTCATAAGAGAATTTATAGGATAAATTTCTTATGATAACTAATTCCATTAATTCCGTTAAGAGGGAGACTTGGCAAGGGAGATGCTACTATATATAGGAACCAAAGGCAAGCCCTTAGTTCTAATCGAAAAAGCAATCAAGAGATTAACTCTCTCCCTCTCTCTCTCTTATTCTCTTCTCCCTCTCTTCCCCTTAGGGCCGGCGCCCTCCTTGAAGATTAGGGCCGGCTCCCCTTGTCCAAGATAGGGCCGGCGCACCCTCATCCCTCCAAGTGGTTGGCGTGAGCAAGGATCACCAAGGAGAAGCCAAACAAGAAGAAGAAGAAGCGGATCACATCTCCCTCCTTCTCGGAATTTTGATTCCGTTAACTTGGTGAGAACTCGGCGTGGACGCAAATAGAGGCGGAGCTTCCAAGGGACACTACGGTTGGATCTCGTCCCTTTCTTTGAGTTACGAAAGGTATAAAGTAAATTAGTTTACTTTTCCGCAAAGTTTTATTTTATGATTTTGTCAACACACCATAAGGTCGCATGCTAGATACGAAGTTAAAATAATTTAGGAAATTATTTTATGCAAATTCTTCCGCTGCACGTAAAAATTTAAAATTTTACGAACTCGTATCCTTTTCGACATGCACCCGGTCCCAACAGTGGTATCAGAGCCGGTTAGTGTTCGACTTAATCATATAATTGTTTTGTGGAAAACTTTGTCATGATCTCAATTTCGGAAAAATTTTTAATTATGGAAACTTTCAAATTATAATAAATTTTAGATTTAGGAATTTCAAAGTTTGGAAATCCTCATGAAATTTCGCAAACGTTTGAAATTTTCTAATTTCTGAAATTTTATAATAATTGTGAAAACTTCCCATCTTTGGAAACTTTCCAATTTTGGAAATTTTTCTATTTTAGAAATTTTCCAATTTTGGAAATATGTAAGTTTCCTTTGTACCAGAAACTTACAATTATTCTGAAAACCTATTTTGAAATCTCGCAATTTTGGGCACTTTCTTTTAAGAAAGTCTAGACAAATTCATGGACAGTTAATTGACAATTAAATTTGAATTGGTTTTTAAATTGACAACAAAATTCTTTATTTTGGATTGAGCCTCGGGGAGCCGTCCAATTTAAAGTTAGTTGTTGTAATTTAATTTCCCAATTTTTAATTGAAATTGTCATGTTTGATTTGGATTGAGCCTCGGGGAGCCGTCCAATTGGATTTACAACACATTACTTTTCTTTGGGTATCTGAGCCTCGGGGAGCCACCCTTAGAAAATAATTTGTTGTAATTAATTAAATCCATGAATAAAATATGTTTGAAGAGGTGATGCTCTTACATATTGTTGTCTCCAAAATTAATTAGGAAATTGGTTTCCTATAGAGTTTCTTAAATGAGATTTTCATAAAAATAATATGTGGTTGAATTAAGGGATTTGTCTCTTAATTTAACAAGATTTGATTTAGAGAAATCAAAGTCTTGAACATATTATTTCCGAAATTAATTATGACAATTTAGGAAATTGTTTCCCAAAACAATTCCTTTAATTAAGTATGAAATTGGAATTAGGAAATCCGGTTCCTAATTCAATTAATGAGACTTGATAACTTAAGTCACATACATACTTAATTAAGGAAATCGTTAGTCATGACATAATTCTATGTCATGAATGTGCTTAGAAAAGAAAGGATGAGACCCAAAACCCCTTACAAAATATTAAGGCCAACACCTTCCATTAATATGGTTAGAATCGGAGTTTTGTTTCTCGTTTGGGTTGATGGACACATCCATGCCCGACTTGAACCTCAACATGTTCAAACCATGGAATTAGTTTATGAATAATATAGTTGGAGTCAGAGGTCAATCATTAGTTTTGGTTGTTGGACACATCCAAGCCTGACTAAGCGGTTGAATGAGCTCCAACCATATTAAAACTATTTCTTGATTAATGGGTCAGCCTTAAGCTTGGAGCATCGATTTGTTGTGCCACAGCCAAGGTCGATGTAAAGAGAGGTGCAGTTGGGTGCTATGTATATGTTGCATACTTGTTAATGAGTTAACAACCCAATGTTTTATGCAAACATTCAATTAGTTGATAGCATAATGTGATAGTTACATATATGTGATGTGTAATCGGTATAATTACCTACCTTCATAGCTAAGAATAACTTGATGGCCACAGCCATGGTTGTTCTTATCTATGGTTGGATATCAACCTATTTGGAGATGTTCCTACGATCTCCCGAATTGATAAAAAGGGTTATTCAATTTGAAAAATAAATAGGATTTTATTAATGTATATTGATACATTCTTTAATCATTCTTCTCACATAAGCTCAATTTGTATTTCTAGGATAATCACTCGATCATGTCTTCTCTGAATTTGCGTTCCATTTTGGACACCAATAAACTGACTGGGCCAAACTTCATGGACTGGCTTCGAAACCTGAGGATAGTCCTCAAGGCAGAGAAGCTTGCTTATGTCCTTGAAGATCAACTTCCCAACCGTCCTCCTGAAAATGCAACTCCAGACCAGTTTCCTGAGTTGCTCAACCTGCTGAAGACTGTAGAGCCTTCTGTGAAGCAGGATCAAAAGACGGTACTGTTAGTTGGTTCCTCGAAGAAAGGTTCTAAGAGGAAGGCCAAAGAACAGAATAAGGGAAAGAAGAAAAAGGCCAAAAAGACTGAAAATACCCTAAAAGGCACTTGCCATCACTGTGGCAAGGAGGGTCACTGGCGAAGAAACTGCAAGGTTTATCTTGAGTCCTTGAAAGAGAAGGCATCCGATGCCCCATCCTCTTCAAGTATCTTCGTTATTGAATGTCACTCTATTTCCTCAAACACATGGGTACTTGATACTGGGTGTAGCTCACATATATGTAATGACATACAAGGGCTAAGGAATAGAAGAAGACTCGTCAAGGGAGAAGCGAATTTGCGAGTTGGAAACGGAGCAAAGATTGCTGCTGTTGCCATCGGAACATATTTGCTAAAGCTCCCTACAGGACGTGTCTTAGAATTGGATAATTGTTATTTTGTTCCTTCGTTAATAAAGAACATTGTATCTATTTCATGTTTGAATGAAAAGGGTTATCATTTAACTTTTAGTAACAATTGTTGTTACATAACTTTAAATGGCGTTCTTTATGGGAATGGAACTTTGTGCAATGGTATCTACACGTTAGATTTATCCAGTGACGTTTTCAATATCGAAGTTAGCAACAAACGTGCTCGAATAGATAATCGAATAGACTCCTACACTTGGCATTGCCGTCTTGGCCATGTAAGTAAGAAACGCATGACCGAATTACACCGATGTGGAATTTGGAATCATTTGAACCCGGTTCATTTGATACATGCGAATCATGCTTAAAAGGCAAGATGACCAAATTACCCTTTTCCGGAAAAGGTAATCCAGTGGGAGAATTGCTTGGTCTAATACATACTGATGTATGTGGACCAATGTCAACTCTTGCACAAGGAGGCTATAGCTACTTCATCACCTTTATCGATGATCACTCACGATTCGGGTACGTGTTCTTGATGAAACACAAATCTGAAGCCTTTGAGAAATTCAAAGAGTTCAGAAATGAAGTAGAGAAACAGCTTGGCAAAAGTATTAAAATACTTCGATCCGATCGGGGTGGTGAATACTTAAGTCAAGAGTTTCAAGATTATCTTAGGGACAATGGGATATTATCCCAATGGACTCCGCCGTATACACCACAGCATAATGGTGTATCTGAGAGGCGCAACCGAACCTTGATGGACATGGTTAGGTCGATGATGAATCATGCAACTCTTCCAAAATCCTTTTGGGGCTATGCACTTAAGACAGCTGTTTACTTGCTAAACAGAGTCCCGACCAAGGTAGTCTCTACTACTCCATATGAGACATGGAATAGTAAGAAACCCCACTTAACTCACCTTAAGATATGGGGTTGTCCTGCTTATGTGAAGCGGATTGTATCAGACAAATTGGATGCTAAGTCTGATAAATGTCTATTTATTGGATACCCTAAGGAAACGAAGGGTTACCAATTCTATCATCCCTTGGAACAAAAGGTGTTTGTTTCAAGGCATGCTGTATTTCTGGAAAAAGAATTTCTTTTACAAGAAAACAGTGGGAGTGGCATTGAACTTGATGAAGTTCAAGAAACTCCAATAGACATTACAGAGACACCTAGTCTAGACCCACAACCAATACTCATAATGATGAGCTATCAGTTGAACCTAAAACTACACCACCTCTTCGTAGATCTGATAGGACACGCAATATTCCAGAGAGATACGGATTTCTCGTAAGTGAATCGAACGACGTGTTACTCATAAGGATGACGAACCTATCAGTTATGAAGATGTTCTGAAAAGTTCAGAAAGGGACAAATGGCTTGAGGCCATGAAGTCGGAAATGGATTCCATGTACGAAAACCAAGTATGGGACTTGGTTAACCCACCTGAAGGGATTAAGCCCATAGGGTGCAAGTGGGTTTTCAAGAAGAAAACCGACATGGAAGGTAATGTTGTTACCTTTAAGGCTAGATTAGTGGCAAAAGGATATCGTCAGAAACAAGGAATTGATTATGACGAAACCTATTCGCCAGTAGCTATGCTTAAATCCATTCGGATGCTCCTAGCCATAGCAGCTCATTATGATTATGAGATATGGCAAATGGATGTGAAAACAGCTTTCCTTAATGGAAACCTGCTTGAGGATGTATACATGATACAACCTGAAGGTTTCACATCGGTTGATAAAACCAAAGTATGCAAGCTTCGACGATCCATATATGGACTGAAGCAAGCATCTAGGAGCTGAAACATCCGTTTTGATGAGACAATCAAAGAGTTTGATTTCTCACAAAATCCTGACGAACCTTGTGTGTACAAGAAGGTTAGTGGGAGTGCAGTCGTATTCCTAGTATTATATGTCGATGACATCTTACTTATAGGAAATGATATATCAGTCTTACAGACAGTTAAAATTTGGTTGTCCAAAACTTTCTCCATGAAAGACCTGGGAGAAGCAACCTATATCCTTGGGATTAGAATCTATAGAGATAGATCAAAACGGTTGCTTGGTCTTTCGCAGTCTACATATATAGACCGAGTGCTAAAAAGGTTTAGCATGTCGGAA
Source organism: Boesenbergia rotunda (assembly GCA_024364735.1). Taxonomy (NCBI): domain Eukaryota; kingdom Viridiplantae; phylum Streptophyta; class Magnoliopsida; order Zingiberales; family Zingiberaceae; genus Boesenbergia; species Boesenbergia rotunda. Next base: position 154,107 of record JAGFNQ010004002.1, on the reverse strand, counting down.
TCCAAGAAAGGTTACCTTCCCATCAGGCATGGGATCAACCTTTCAAAGTCTATGTGTCCGCGCACAGAAGACGAGAGGATTTGCATGAATAAGATTCCTTATGCATCCGCGATAGGATCTATCATGTATGCTATGTTATGTACAAGGCCCGATGTATCGTATGCTTTGAGCGTCACAAGCAGATACCAGTCGGATCCAGGAATGGATCATTGGGCGGCTGTTAAGACAATCCTTAAGTACTTAAGAAGAACTAAGGATGTGTTCCTAATATATGGAGAAGGAGATATGGTAATACGTGGGTATACAGATGCCAGTTTCCAGACAGATAAGGATGACTCCAAATCTCAGTCTGGATACGTATTTACTTTGAATGGAGGCGCAGTAAGTTGGAAAAGTTCCAAACAAGACACCGTAGCGGATTCCACCACGGAAGCGAATATATCGCAGCTTCGGAAGCAGCAAAGGAAGCAGTCTGGATCAAGAAGTTCGTCTCCGAACTTGGCGTGGTTCCAACCATTGATGAAGCAGTGCCGGTTTACTGCGACAACAATGGAGCTATTGCACAAGCAAAGGAACCAAGGTCTCATCAGCGATCCAAACACGTGCTTCGCCGCTATCATCTGATCAGAGAGATTATAAGTAGGAATGATATACAAATTGAGAAAATTCCCACTGAAAGGAATTTAGCGGATCCTTTAACTAAGGCCTTGCCTCAGAGCAAGTTTGAGGGTCATGTTAGAGCCTGTGGTATTGGATACCGTAGCGATTGGCATTAGGCCAAGTGGGAGTTTGTTAGTGATATGAGAGAAGTGTCCTAAGGCAATCGCCTTATGATTGTAAACATTTATTTTAATAAATGATAATTCACTATTTGAGTATACATGCTTGTGTATTTGATTGGGATCTTAAACTCATCTACTGAATGTCCGCAATACAACTCACAGCATAAGAGAATTTGTGATGGGATCACAACTAGTGATTATCTCTAAATGTGCAAATGTGAAGTATTGAAAATATCCCTAGTCGATGAATTGATAAATACGGACACTATCAATTCTGTTGAGACTAGCATGGGTTATTCTCTAATCAGCTGATTCTCACTGGCTGGTGACATTGGGATGTCCGGAGATAAACATGGATGCTAGTTAAGGGAACTAGTTCATTGGAGTGACTAGCTGTAAGACTTCATATGGAATCTATATATAGAAATGTCAATGAAGTTCTTACTGCGGCTTAAGTGCGATGTTCCTTTGACTTGCGGTGTTCAAGTCATCTTGGTCATGGAGACTTATACTTTAACATCTTAAGCAAGCATCTCCAAGGAGGTGTGGACCCAGGATGATTGGGTATAAGCCGAAGTGCCCGAAGATGTTTGAACAGCCTACAAAGGATTCACCACTCCTTGCGAGGAGATGTATACCCAGGCCTATCGTCGGATTGTTACTCAAAACCTCTGGCCAGAGTATATCATGTTTGGAGTGCGAGTCTCTAAAATACATGAGAGTAATTAGAAATCCAAAGGACGAGAAAGACATACTTGGGCTAGGTGTGACGTAGTCAGCCTAGTGGGGACTGACACAAATAGACCGTGTCCTGAACCAAGTGGGTATAAGATGGTGAAGGGAATGGGGCACGATTCATTAGAGCTGCTGAAGGGTTTCAGAATTCTTCTGAGGTCAACCGTTGATCTTTCGATTAATTGGGGTCATGATGTACTACTAGGTGCCACTCATGATCGTTCTATAATTTGTTGATTATAGACGGCCAACATAAATCGAAAGCCTATTTAGTCACACGCACTACGAGTAATCCGAGGGATTTAAAACGAGTTGAAAATTGGATTTTCCGATCAAGAGAAATAAGTCGAATCTGAATTTATCAGAGGCGCAATGGAAGCTAAAATGGCTAAGTCTTTTGAAGGCTTATTGGGCGAATTAAATGAGTTTAATTCGCGATCGGTTCGGCTTGGTTTGGCCGGCCAAAGAGGGTGCCAAACCCCTTGGGTTGGCCGGCCACATTAAAGGGAAGAAACCAATTTAATTGGTTTAATTAATAAAATAAATCTAGTGCGATTTATTTTATAAATTATGGATAAATAAATTTGTGTAAAGAAATTTATATAAATAAATTTATAGAAATTTATTCTTTTTATGGAAATTAAAATGATCCATGGAATGGTTTATTTTAATTTTATAAAATCAATTATGAATTGATTTTTCCATAATAAGAAAGTTTATAAATTTCTTATAAAATTTATTCCATAAAAAAAAGGGGAGATTAATTAGTTTTATTATAAAGTTAGTTATAATAAAATTCATAAGAGAATTTATAGGATAAATTTCTTATGATAACTAATTAGTTTTATTATAAAGCTAGTTATAATAAAACTTGGTTTAAACGGAATAATTCATTAGAGAATTTATAGGATAAATTTCTTATGATAACTAATTAGTTTTATTATAAAGTTAGTTATAATAAAACTTGGTTTAAACGGAATAATTCATAAGAGAATTTATAGGATAAATTTCTTATGATAACTAATTCCGTTAATTCCGTTAAGAGGGAGACTTGGCAAGGGAGATGCTACTATATATAGGAACCAAAGGCAAGCCCTTAGTTCTAATCGAAAAAGCAATCAAGAGATTAACTCTCTCCCTCTCTCTCTCTTATTCTCTTCTCCCTCTCTTCCCCTTAGGGCCGGCGCCCTCCTTGAAGATTAGGGCCGGCTCCCCTTGCCCATGTTAGGGTCGGCTCCCCTTGTCCATGTTAGGGCCGGCGCACCCTCATCCCTCCAAGTGGTTGGCGTGAGCAAGGATCACCAAGGAGAAGCCAAACAAGAAGAAGAAGAAGTGGATCACATCTCCCTCCTTCTCGGAATTTTGATTCCGTTAACTTGGTGAGAACTCGGCGTGGACGCGAATAGAGGCGGAGCTTCCAAGGGATGCTACGGTTGGATCTCGTCCCTTTCTTCGAGTTACGAAAGGTATAAAGTAAATTAGTTTACTTTTCTGCAAAGTTTTATTTTATGATTATGTCAACACACCATAAGGTTGCATGCTAGATACGAAGTTAAAATAATTTAGGAAATTATTTTATGCAAATTCTTCCGCTGCACGTAAAAATTTAAAATTTTACGAACTCGTATCCTTGTCGACATGCACCCGGTCCCAACAGAAGACTCGTCAAGGGAGAAGCGAATTTGCGAGTTGAAAATGGAGCAAAGATTGCTGCTGTTGCCATCGGAGCATATTTGCTGAAGCTCCCTACTGGACGTATCTTAGAATTGGATAATTGTTATTTCGTTCATTCATTAACAAAGAACATTGTATCTATTTCATGTTTGAATGAAAAGGGATATCATTTAACTTTTAGTAACAATTGTTGTTACATAACTTTAAATGGCGTACTTTATGGGAATGGAACTTTGTGCAATGGTATCTACACGTTAGATTTATCCGGTGACGTTTTCAATATCGAAGTTAGCAACAAATATGCTAGAATAGATAATCGAATAGACTCCTACACGTGGCACTTCGTCTTGGCTATGTAAGTAAGAAACGCATGACCAAATTATACCAATGTGGAATTTTGGAATCATTTGAACCCGGTTCATTTGATACATGCGAATCATGCTTAAAAGGCGGATGACCAAATTACCCTTTTCCGGAAAAGGTAATCCAGTTGGAGAATTGCTTGGTCTAATACATACTGATGTATGTGGACCAATGTCAACTCTTGCTCAAGGAGGCTATAGCTACTTCATCACCTTTATCGATGATCACTCACGATTCGGGAACGTGTTCGTGATGAAACACAAATCTGAAGCTTTTGAGAAATTCAAAGAGTTCAGAAATGAAGTAGAGAAACAGCTTGGCAAAAGTATTAAAATACTTCGATTCGATCGGGGTGGTGAATACTTAAGTCAAGAGTTTCAAGATTATCTTAGGGACAATGGGAAATTATCCCAATGGACACCGCCGTATACACCACAGCATAATGGTGTATCTAAGAGGCGCAACCGAACCTTGATGGACATGGTTAGGTCGATGATGAATCATGCAACTCTTCCAAAATCCTTTTGGGGCTATGCACTTAAGACAGCTGTTTACTTGCTAAACAGAGTCCCGACCAAGGTAGTCTCAACTACTCCATATGAGACTAGGAATAGTAAGAAACCTCACTTAACTCACCTTATGAAATGGGGTTGTCCTGCTTATGTGAAGTGGACTGTATCAGACAAATTGGATGCTAAGTCTGATAAATGTCTATTTATTAGATACCTTAAGGAAACGAAGGGTTACCAATTCTATCATCCCTTGGAACAAAAGATGTTTGTTTCAAGGCATGCTGTATTTCTGGAAAAAGAGTTTCATTTACAAGAAAACAGTGGGAGTGGCATTGAACTTGATGAAGTTCAAGAAACTCCAATAGACATTACAGAGACACCTAGTCTAGACCCACAACCAATAACTCATAATGATGAGCTATCAGTTGAACCTAAAACTACACCACCTCTTTGTAGGTCTGATAGGACACGCAATATTCCAGAGAGATACAAATTTCTCATAAGTGAATCGAACGACGTGTTACTCATAAGCGATGACGAACCTATCAGTTATGAAGATGTTCTGAAAAATTCAGAAATGGACAAATGACTTGAAGCCATGAAGTCGAAAATGGATTCCATGTACGAAAATCAAGTATGGGACTTGGTTAACCCACCAGAAGGGATTAAGCCCATAGGGTGCAAGTGGGTTTTCAAGAAGAAAACCGACATGGAAGGTAATGTTGTTACCTTTAAGGCTAGATTAGTGACAAAAGGATATCGTCAGAAATAAGGAATTGATTATGACGAAACCTATTCGCCAATAGCTATGCTTAAATCCATTCGGATGCTCCTAGCCATAGCAGCTCATTATGATTATGAGATATGGCAAATGGATGTGAAAACAGCTTTCCTTAATGGAAACCTGCTTGAGGATGTATACATGATACAACCTGAAGGTTTCACATCGGTTGATAAAACCAAAGTATGCAAGCTTCGACGATCCATATATGGACTGAAGCAAGCATCCAGGAGCTGGAACATCCGTTTTGATGAGACAATCAAAGAGTTTGATTTCTCACAAAATCCAGACAAACCTTGTGTGTATAAGAAGGTTAGAGGGAGTGCAGTCGTATTTCTAGTGTTATATGTCGATGACATATTACTTATAGGAAACGATATATCAGTCTTAGAGACAGTTAAAATTTGGTTGTCCAAAACTTTCTCCATGAAAGACCTGGGAGAAGCAACCTATATCCTTGGGATTAGAATCTATAGAGATAGATCAAAACGGTTGCTTGGTCTTTCGCAGTCTACATATATAGACCGAGTACTAAAAAGGTTTAGCATGACGGAATCCATGAAAGGTTACCTTCCCATCAGGCATGGGATCAACCTTTCAAAGTCAAAGTGTCCGCGCACAGAAGACGAGAGGATTTGCATGAATAAGATTCCTTATGCATCCGCGATAGGATCTATCATGTATGATATGTTATGTACAAGGCCCGATGTATCGTATGCTTTGAGCGTCACAAGCAGATACCAGTCGGATCTAGGAATGGATCATTGGGTGGCTGTCAAGACAATCCTTATGTACTTAAGAAAAACTAAGGATGTGTTCCTAATATATGGAGAAGAAGATATGGAATACGTGGGTATACAGATGCAAGTTTCCAGACAGATAAGGATGACTCCAAATCGCTGTCTGGATACGTATTTACTTTGAATGGAGGTGCAGTAAGTTGGAAAAGTTCCAAACAAGACTCCGTAGCGGATTCCACCACGGAAGCGGAATATATCGCAGCTTCGGAAGCAGCAAAGGAAGCAGTCTGGATCAAGAAGTTTGTCTCCGAACTTGGTGTAGTTCCAACCATTGATGAAGCAGTGCCGGTTTACTGTGACAACAATGGAGCTATTGCACAAGCAAAGGAACCAAGGTCTCATCTGCGATCCAAACACGTGCTTCGCCGCTATCATCTGATCAGAGATATTATAAGTAGGAATGATATACAAATTGAGAAAATTCCCACTGAATGGAATTTAGCGGATCCTTTAACTAAGGCCTTGCCTCAGAACAAGTTTGAGGGTCATGTTAGAGCCTGTGGTATTGGATACCGTAGCAATTGGCATTAGGCCAAGTGGGAGTTTGTTAGTGATATGAGAGAAGTGTCCTAAGGCAATCGCCTTATGATTGTAAACATTTATTTTAATAAATGATAATTCACATTTTGAGTATACATATTTGTGTATTTGATTGGGATCTTAAACTCATCTACTGAATGTCTGCAATACAATTCACAGCATAAGAGAATTTGTGATGGGATCACAACTAGTGATTATCTCTAAATGTGCAATTGTGAAGTATTGAAAATATCCCTAGTCGATGAATTGATAAAAACGGACACTATCAATTCTGTTGAGACTAGCATGGGTTATTCTCTAATCAGCTGATTCTCACTGGCGGGTGACATTGGGATGTCCGGAGATAAACATGGATGCTAGTAAAGGGAACTAGTTCATTGGAGTGACTGACTGTAAAACTTCACATGGTAGTCTATACATAGACAGGTCAGTGAAGTTCTTACCGCAGCTTAAGTGCGATGTTCCTTTGACTTGCGGTGTTCAAGTCATCTTGGTCATGGAGACTTATGCTTTAACATCTTAAGCAAGCATCTCCAAGGAGGTGTGGACCCAGGATGGTTGGGTATAAGCCGAAGTGCCCGAAGATGTTTGAACAGCCTACAAAGGATTCATCACTCCTTGCGAGGAGATGTATACCCAGGCCTATCGTCGGATTGTTACTCAAAGCCTCTGGCCAGAGCATATCATGTTTAGAGTACGAGTCTCTTAAATACATGAGAGTAATTACAAATCCAAAGGACGAGAAAGACATACTTGGGCTAGGTGTGACGTAGTCAGCCTTGTGGGGACTGACACATATAGATCATGTCCTGAATCAAGTGGGTATAAGATGGTGAAGGGAATGAGGCACGATTCATTAGAGCTGCTGAAGGGTTTCAGAATAATTTCTGAGGTCAACCGTTGATCTTTCGATTAATTGGGGATCATGATGTACTACTAGGTGCCACTCATGATCGTTCTATAATTGATGAATTATAGACGGCCAACATAAATCGAAAGCCTATTTAGTCACACGCACAACGAGTAATCCGAGAGATTTAAAATGAGTTGAAAATTAAATTTTCTGATCATGAGAAATAAGTCGAATTTGAATTTATCAGAGGCGCAACGGAAGCTTAAAATGGCTAAGCCTTTTGAAGGCTTATTGGGCGAATTAAATGAGTTTAATTCGCGAAGGAAGGGCTTGGAGTGGCCGGTGAAAGAGGGTGCCCACCCTCTTTGGTTTGGCCGGCCACCTAAAGGAGAGAAACCAATTTAATTGGTTTATATTATAAAATAAATCAAGCGCAATTTATTTTATAAAATTATGGATAAATAAATTTGTTTTCATGGAAATTAAAATAAACTTTAAATGGTTTATTTTTATTTTATAAAATTAATTATGAATTGATTTTTCCATGATAAGAAAAATTTATATAATAAATTTATTCTTTTTATGGAAATTAAAATGAACCGTGGATTGGTTTATTTTATTTTATAAAATCAATTATGAATTGATTTTTCCATAATAAAGAAAAATTTATATAATAAATTTATTCCTTTTATGGAGATTAAAATAAACTTTAAATGGTTTATTTTATAAAATCAATTATGAATTGATTTTTCCATGATTAGAAAATTTATATAATAAATTTTATGAAAATTTATTCCATAATTAAAAAGAGAGATGTATTTTTTTTATTATAAAATTAGTTATAATAAAACTTGGCATAACGGAATAATTAATAAGAAAATTTATAAGATAAATTTCTTATGAAAATTTATTCCATTAATTCCGTTAAAGGGGAGACATGGCAAGGGAGAGGCTACTATATAAAGGAACCAAGGCTAGGCTTGAATTCCTCAATTGAGTTATCAAGAGATTAGTAGCTCCCTCTCTCTCTCTAACTCTCTCTCACTCTCTAGGGCCGGCCCCCCCTCTCTCTCTCTAGGGCCGGCTCTCTCTCCTCCCCTAGGGCCGGCGCACATCCCAAGGGTGGCCGAGAGCTTCATCCGCCAAGAAGGTGCCGAAGAAGAAGAAACGGATTGCGACTCCTTTCCTTTCCCGGAATTTTGATTCCGTTACTTGGTGGTTAGTTTCCTTTCTTCTCTCTTGATCTTCTAGTTGTGCCTTTAGAGAATCTAGTAGTTCTCATCGGCACAAAACTCGTGACTTTGCGAAGTCATCCCGAAGAGAACTCGGCGTGGACGCGAATAGAGGCGGAGCTTCCAAGGGACGCTACGGTTGGATCTCGTCCCTTTCTTCGAGTTACGCAAGGTACAAATAAATTATTTTACTTTTTCTGCAAAATTTTAATTTATGATCATGTCCACACATCATAAGGTCGCATGCTAGATACGTGGTTAAAATAATATAAGAAATTATTTTATGCTAATTCTTCCGCTGCACGTAAATATTTTAAAATTTATGAACCCGTATCCTTGTCAACATGCACCCGGTCCCAACAAAAACAATTGTCGTGAGGCAATTAGCAGTGCCCGGCATCAATTGCCATGAGGCAATTGGATGTTGTCGGCGCCAATTGGGGAGAGGAGACAGCAAGTTGCCTCAGCAATTTGTTTGGAGCAACAGCGAGTTGCTTAGAAGAACAAAAATTGGAGTTGTGGAGTTGCTCAGAACACAAGTTGCTTGTGCAACTTAGAGTTGCTCAGATCACAAGAGCTCCAAGATACTTGTTGTTCAGGCGCTAGCAGTGGAGGAAAGAATCAATTGGGTTTGTGTTTGGATTATCTCCTTGGAGTGGCCGGCGGCATCCCTTTGGTTAGGGATTGGTTGGTGGAAGAAGAAGGGATCAACTTGGTGACCACGGGTCTTGGTAGATCGTCGCCCACACGACGTCCAAGAGGGGAGGGTCATACGGTAGAAGATCATAAGGTAATGGAAGGTATATTCTTCCTTGGCACTTTTCGTTCTTATTTGTGCTTTATTCATTTGTCTCATCATTTCATGTTAGTTAATTTATTATTTTGATATTGTATGGTGAATAATTTATTAACTGGACCCCAACTATAAACACAAAAGTCGGCGATCCACTCGTCGCCTTTTCCGCGGTCGAGCGGTCAAGCAAATCACAAGGCCGATTTTGATAATTGGCCGAGTTGTGATTTGGATCGTTCGATACGGCACGAGATGGTCGTTGGGAGACGCCTCTCCATTCGGATTAATTTTTTAATTCATAGATATGGAGAGGTCTCTCGGAACGACGGAGTATTCGCTTAGGAAACCCGCCAAGCCATACCCAACAATTGGTATCAGAGCTGAGGTTTCCGGCTTTGTGTGTTTAGGATTGGTTAATTTTTGCAATTCATACATTTTATTTTGCTGGATGATGCGTGGATGTGTGTAGGCTAACTTTGTGTTGCAGGCACGAGATTCCAACTTCAAGGCCAAATATGTGTTGTGTGATTGGTTTGCATATTTTTGTAATTAATTAATCCTCGAGGTTGACCAGGCTAGGTATTTAATTTTTGTAATTAAATACGGTGCATGTTTAGCCGAGTTATTTATTTACAGTTGATCTAGATTTCATGTACACTCCCTCAAGGAGTATAGGATCGATGATGTAAATAATTATCTAGTCATTTCGACGTGGAAATCCCTCGAGGTAGCTTGCGCAGAACGAAGGGAGGAGCAGACGAAGTGACGACATGACTGGAGGGTCATTAGAGACTAAGGGCCATGAAAGTTGGAAAATCTAGGATTTTCTCTATGTTTTTTTTTCATGTTGATTGGTTATGTGCTTGGTTGTGTGGTAGTGCTAGAAAATTCCTCAAGATAAATTACTAAGTGGGAGAGAGACCCTAAGGGTCCCACGACCTCCATTGCAATCTGATATGTGATGCGAACAAGCCCGTGTGTTGGCTCTGAGTGCCTTCCTCCATAACGAATAGGCTTGTTCTGCAGATCACAAGATCAGAAAAGATTATAGAGGATTGTTGAAGAGCGTGTGCACTTCCCCAACGAAAGGCACATAATCCTAAATAATTCTCTTAGTGTCGTGCAATGGTAAACACTTAGATACAATTATTAGCATCCTCCCCAACGAAGTCACTGCTAATAACTTGTAGGGCCGAAGTTGATCAACTATTAGTCTTACTTGTCAAAAAGTTAGGTTGGCAAGATAGTAAGATTAATGGGTAAAACCTTCTTGAACAAATATAGGGTTTGTATACGTCCACACTAACGTGGCATGCAAATTCTCGGTATTTGAGATGTTGGTTGATTTCGAAAATTTATTGTTTTGAGGAATCAATTTATTTTCAATTTCTAAAGTAGTGTATGTTGTGATTCTTAGGATTTTCAAAATAGTCTTTAACCCACTAGCTACAATACTTAAGGAAAACAAACTTAGTGGCCCCAATTACATAGTCTGAAAAATAAACCTAGACATTGTCCTTTCCACAAAGGAGTACAAATAGGTACTCTTCGAGGAGCGTCCTGAAGATGATGGCCCACCTCAATGAGATTGAGATTCTTGGAGGACAAATCGACGGGGAAACCCAGGTCGATATTATACTCCAATCTCTGCCTAGGAGTTTTAAGCAGTTCCAGCTCAACTATAGCATGAATAAATATGAGTATACGTTGGGGAACTCCTGGGAGAACTCCAGGCGGTAGAGGGGTTCTTTTGTCAAGGTTCATAGGCCTTGGTCACTCAAAAAGTTTCTACTTCTATGCCGAAAGGCAGGAAGAAGAAGAAACAAGGTGAGTCCAAGAAGGCAGCAGAATAACAGGGACCTCAGGCTGATGTGAAGAAGCCGAAAGGCAAGTGCTTCACGAGCCAGCAGGCTGGACATTGGAAGGTGAACTGTCCCCATCGTCAAGAGATAGGTATATCTTTTTCTTTTGTTGTTGTAACATGTTTAGCGGAGTTATCTACCGGTACCTGGTGGGTAGATACGGAAGCCACTAAACATGTCTACAATTCTTTGCAGGAGTTCCAGGAAACCCGACGACTAGCAAAGGAAGAGATTACTATGTACAAGGGATATGCTACGGAGGTGGCGACTATTGCAGTGGGAGTTATTTATTTGTCTTTAGAAGATAAAGTTTTGGTTTTACGATTGTTTTTATGTACCTAATTTTAGAAAGAACTCTGGTTTAGTTTCTGAAATAATGGATATTCTATTGCCTTTTGTTAAGAAAAGTGGAATAGAAAGATTATCTGTTTAGGAACATGGATAAGCAATTAAAGCAATTAAAACCAAAGTCCCCCATGATGCAAATAGTAGCTAATAGCTCATCATCTAACCTAAGTAAGAGAAAGGTTCCTTCCGAGATGAACTAAACATACCTTTAGCATCTATGGCTTGGTCTTATTAACCTTAGTAGGATTCAAAAGTCGATAGCCGATGGGCCCTCGGGTTCATTGGTGGTGAGAGACTTCTCAACCTTTGAATATTACTTGGAAGGTAAGACGACCAAGAAGCCTTTCAAGGCTGAGGGGTATAGAGCCAAAGATATGTTAGAATTGGTTCATTCTGATTTGTGTAGTCCTATGCCTATCCAGGATAGAGGTAGCTTTGAATACTTCGTGAGACAAATATTCAAAGGTATGGATACGTTTACTTGATGGCCACAAGTCTGAATCTTTGATTAGTTCAAAGAATTCAAGACTGATGTGGAGAAACATCAAGGTAAAAGTATCAAGACACTACGATCGATTCGTGATAGTGGGTACCTCTTGGGAAAGTTTAGGACTTACTTATCAGAGACTGGGATTCAATCCCAACTGACTGCACCCGATACACCCCAACAGAACGGTGCAGCAAAGCGAAGGAAAAGAGTTCTTATGGAGATGGTTAGGATAATGATGAGATGCTCCGAGTTGCCAGATTCATTCTAGGGATATGCTCTGGAAACGATAGCGTATGTACTTGATACCATCGAGGTCAGTACCTTCTACTCCCACAGAAGAGTGGACTGGGCGAAAGCCAAGTCTAAGACATATTTAGATTTGGAGTAGCTCAGCACAGGTGTTGAGAGGGGATACTAATAAGTTGGAATCTCGTGGGCTTGTTCGTAGGCTATCCTAGAGGAATGACAGGTGGTTCTATAGTCCTAAGGATCAGAGGGTAATCGTTGGCATGAATACCATATTCTTAGAGGAAGACTATGTGATGAACCACAATCCCATGAGTAGACTAGTTCTTGAAAATTAAAGGGGGGCATTCTGACCTTAGTACCAACTGTGCAAGGGGAAATACCACAAGTCACTGCACCACGTGTCACAGAAGATACACAGGTGGTACCTCGTCGTAGTGGGAGGGTTGTTTGTCAACCAGAAGGATTCATGTTCTTGGGAGAGTCTTCGGACTCAGTCTCTGGCGACCATGAATCAAGATCCCTGGACCTATGACGAGGAATAGTCGTTTTGAAGAAATAATCCAGTCATATGGATTTGTTCAAAGGACGGATGAGATTTGTGTATGTAAGAATTTTGACGGAAACATAGTGGTATTCTTGTACTATACGTAGATAATATTTTGTTAGTTGGCAATAATAACAAAGTACTATCAGATGTAAGGGTATGGTTGTCCAAACATTTGATATGGAGGACTTAGGAGAAACAGGACACATCCTTGGCGATAAAATTTCTAAAGGATCACCAAAGAAGGATATTGTGCTTATCCCAAGCTTCAATACAGAGATAGTGTCTTAACTCGTTTTAGCATGGAAACTTCCAAGAAAAGTTTTTGTACTTTTCAGTTGTGGAGCCACTCTATCTAAGGAGATATGTTCAGATTATCAAAGGAGATAGAGCAGGTAATGGCGGTTCCTTTAGCACCGGCTATAGGAAGCCTCATGTATGCTAAAAATGAGACTGGATATCTGCTTTACCATGGGCATGGTTAGCTGATATCAGAGTAACCCAAGTCAAGGAAATTAGATTGCGGTAAAAGCTTATATTAGTGTCTGAGAAGGACTAAGAATTATAAACTGGTTTACCAGGCAGACCAATTCTCTATGGGTTATACAGATACAGATTTCCAATCGGATAGGGGCAAAATATAAGTAATCCTCGGGGTTTTGTGTTTACTTTAGGAGGTGGAACCATAGGTCGAAGGAGTGTCGCACAGCGGCTGCGTGATGGACTCCACCATGGAATCTGGATGGTTGGCAGTCTCTGAGGCAGCTAGAAAAGCTACATGGTTCAGGAACTTCAAGATGGACTTGGATGTGATTCCTGGTTTGCCCAGAGCTATCACAATTCTTTGTGATAATAATGGTGCAGTTGCAAACTCGAAGGAATCACGAGCCCATAAGGCGAGTAAACACATAGAGCGCAAGTACCACCCAAGAGAGGAAAAGCTGTTGTTGCCTAAATTACATCAGAGGACAACCTGGGAGATCTTTTCACTGAGGCTTTGATAGCGAGAGCTTTAGGCATGTGAAGGATCAGGGAGTCAGATGTATGACATTTTGAGAGCAGCAAAGTCTTTGAGTATAAGTGGGAGATTGTAAGATGGGTATACTGAAAAGATTTGCTTCTTTTATATGAACATCTTCATTTTGAAAAGAGAATCACAACTACACTAAGTGCTTGTTTACATTAGTACATGCATGAAGTCTAATTACTTTACATTGTACATAACATGGTGTGTGGTGTCACACGGAAGATCGTGTTATCAGTTCCTTGCTTAGTATAAATAAGAGGCCCACAACCGAGATAGAATTGGACAACCCATCGGGATGGTTGTAGTGTAATCAGGTGTGGTTGGTCTTGACCATAGAATTACACTAGTGTGCTATGAGTACATTGAGCAGGACCGAAACCCGAGGTTATCCAATTTGTACTGACTCAATAATTTGATAGGACCTCAGTTTATATAATGGAGTACGATCCCTTAGTCCCGAAATAATATCGGGCATATATTATTAATTATTATTTCTTTGATTTACCAATGGGCGAGATCTATTCTGTTAGATCGATAGGCCCGGTACGTTGGGAGATAATATTAATAATATGATGTGTCGATGATTATTGACGGAATCCGTGTCCTGGTGAGTCAGGATGATGATGCCCCCTTGATGAGCTCAAAAGGTTCATCGTGCTAAACTCTACAGGTGGATTTGATCCGACTCGATGAAAAGGTTGAGTGGTACTAGTCAAGGACCCAGAGGTTAATTAATTTAAATTGTCTGTAATTTAATTAATTAACGGGCATTCGAGATCTTAAACATTGGGGGATGGACGACTCGTAATAAGTGGAGCCCATATGTAAATATGGGGTTGGTGAGGTAATTCAATAAGGATCCTTTAGTGGAATGAATCCTCATTAATGGACCGGGTTTGGATCCATTAGCAGGCCAAGATCCAACTCCTCCTCATGGTCCCTACCGTAGCCCTATATATAACCCCATGTGGCATGAAACAAGGTGGATTTTTCTCTTTGATGGATGAGTCCAAGAAAACACAAGAAACCCCTAAGGTTTCCTCACCTCCTCTCTCTCTCCCTCTCGGTGACTGCGGTCGATGCCAATTGTCATTGTTTTGCCTTGGCAAAATAATTGCCATGAGGCAATTGGCAGTGGTGCCGCCAATTGTCATGAGGCAATTGGCAGTGGCCGCCGCCAATTGCCATGAGGCACGGCGCCAATTGCCGTGAGGCAATTGTTTTGCCTTGGTGGCAAAACAATTGTCGTGAGGCACGTCGCCAATTGTCGTGAGGCAATTGGCAATGGCCGGCGCCAATTGCCGTGATGCCGTGAGGGCAAAACAATTGACGTGAGGCAATTAGCATTGCCTGGCGTCAATTGCCGTGAGGCAATTGGATGTTGAGATTAGATTATGGTTAGGTAGTCAGAACCTAACCATTAATTAGGGTTGTAGCTAGATTTAGCTAGTTATCATTTAGCAAAGTAACTAAACTTTGTCCTCGATACAGGACACTAATTGCGGTTTGGTTTTCTGGACTGGAGGCTTCTCTTAGATATTTTACAAACTACAGATGGAGGCGGGTACTTCTCCTTTATATTCTTGTAGATTATTTATCTTAAATGCATGATTGTTTATGTTTGAGTAAGACTGCTTGACCTTGTCCTTGGTTTTTTTTATATCGTCCATTGACACTTTCTTTCCTTGATCTTCGAGCTAATCGTGATTTATGTTCGTACAGTCTCATCGTTGAATTTCTATTCTGTAAAGTACCACTTGCATGCGGGTACTTAGATGTGTTCATTAAACACAACTAGGGTTTGTTGGCATTAGAGATATCCTACCTAGTAGTTTAGCTGTATGTTTTGGTGACTCTGGTTTTATTGGTTTTATCATTGCACCGTTGTTATTTGGTTGTTTGTGCAGTTTGTATCATGCACCATGTTTGCACCATTGCATGCTGACGAGTATTGGCTTCCATATGGTTAAGTCATCATCAGTCATTTAGTTGCTTTGCCCACTCAACCACTCATTGTGGTAGTTGCTAGAGTGCGAGCAACTATCCTGTTACGCCACACTCGACCACTCATGTACAGTGGATGTTGGAGTTGTAGGCAAACAGTCACTACAAAAAAAACACCCATATAAGTGTGGTTTTTTTGACTTTCAAGAGCGGTTATCAACCACTCCTACACTTTTACCAACGGTTTGAAAACCGCTCCTCTTATTGCCGTCCCTATATCTTATAGTAGCGGTTTTCTTAACCGTTGGTAAAACTTATAAAACCGCTCTTATTTTTACTTTGTAGGTACGATTTAAAACCGGTCTTACACATTATACATATAACAACGGTTTCAAACCGCTTTTATAGTTATAAATTTAGGAGCGGTTCAAACCGCTGCAAATCCCTTTAGGTGTTAGAATGGTTTTAAACCGCTTCTATACATCATGGATATAAGAGCGATTTCAAAATGCTATTAATACTAGAAATTAAGGATCGATTTTAAACCGCTCCTAAATATGGGAATAGGAACACATCAAAACGCTATTAAAGCTTTAAATTTAGGAATTATTCAAACCATGATATTTAATATTTCGATCCACCAAATCAATATATAACATTATTAAACAATTATCCTCCAAAACAATAATAAAAGTACTTCAAATGCTAATATAAAATAACAGTCATAATGTTCCAAATTCAATAGTTACTAAAAGTACTAACATCAGACAAATACTTTTTTTTCAAAATTCTATCTAATCTTTATCTGGCTCTGATACTGGAGGAGATCTATAACCACTTTCATATGCATTTGATGGAGAACTTCTATGTTGCCGCATAATATCTGCCAAGATAGTTGTCATTTGAAAAATAAATTTAATTTAATATATCATGCTTCTATATAAGTATTTTTGAACATTAGTATTCAATATGTGACTACCTGTATAGGTAATAATTCAGGCTCACGAGATCCCCCAGCAATTCCAGATATCATACTTTGGATGACATTGGTAAAATTTTGAATCTGTTGTCCATGCATCTGCCTCATCCGCTCCATTTCTGTCTATCTCTGTACTTCCATATTTTTCATTTTTTCTTCCATTTCTTGCAACTTATCATTAACATCAGAAGTAGGAAGATTATCTTGTCTAAAAATTATTCTTTGATTACACTGCTCTGGGAAAACTTGGCTAGGAAATACACCAGTTCCTAAACATCGAACACGACCAGAATGCTCTGACCCAAATACCTCCCTGAACAAAAATATATAATTAATATTGTATAATATTTAGTAATTTTAATGAAAATGAAATTCTGAATGGATACCGAAATGCATCTTCATGAACTTCTGTTATTTGCGTTCCCTCAGGCTTGTCTCGGAGATGACGTTGCACAACTCTATTTAATTCATCCTAACACAAAAATTGTCTCAATAAAATAAATAGCATATTGAAAAGTTATTTCAAAAAGTTAAAACAATTATTACCTCAACTCTTATTGCTTTATCAACAACAAGAGCACCTCTTTTTTTTTTTTACTTTGTCAACTGGGATGAAATAGTTCAATGCGAGTTGGCTTTCTACCATTTTCCTGAATCTAAGTACAAAAAAAATCATTTTAGATTGAATATGCAAATAATAATAGCTCGAATACATACAAATTGATATTAACATAACAAATTGATCAAATAAATACATACAAATTTGTCTACCAATGAGGGAATATTTGTTCATCCTTGTGCATGAATCCCTCGTTTTTTACTCCCATTTTCTCGATTTATTTTTGATGTCCTCTGAAACAAAAAAAATTGCAACAAATTTATCCATACTAATATATAAAAATTAATCAATACAAGAACTACCTCATTAGACTTCCAATAACGACATAAAATTTCCCTTCAATAACCCGACACGAATCCCTCCAAATGACTAAATTAGATTTGAATATATTATCCCTTAATTAATTAATCCTCTCATTAATTGTTTAATAACTCAATTAATCTAATGATTAGATGTTAGTTGATTCTATCATATTAATCAATCAACTAGTTCATCCTAATAATCCATTACCATCTTATTATGGATTAATATACCAATTGATCGCTTGATCCATTTAACTGATACCTTCAATTAACTCATAAATCTTAATCGATCTAGACAACTCTATTGAATTAATCTAATCCATTGATCAGTTTAGAGTTAATCCTATTATCAACCTTTAACTAATCGTTGACATTAAACAAGTTCGAAAACAACCTAACCAACAGTTAATACAAAACAAAATAGAACAATAAACCTCATAACACAATTAAATTACCAAATCCATTCATTAATTTTATAACTGATCAGATTAATCATCCATCGATATAAATACACCAACTCATATGAACTCATATTAATCGTCCATCGATTTAAACCCTACTGACCAAATCCATGTCCTTAACTAAACTGGCAACAAAATTTACCTGAGGCTAAGGAAGATCAGTGGTGATGGCTTGCCGATAGGGATCGAGATCTGGCCTCTCTTGAGGCAGCGGCGGCACCTGGGTCGTGGTCGAGAAAAAAAACCAACGACAATGATCCGCGTGATGGAGAAGTGTAGCGGCATCAGATACGGAGGGAGGCGGCGTCTGCGGTGTCGTTGCTTCGGCTGTTGTGAGCAAGAGCACCCGAGCTCCGGCGGGGGAAATGACCGGAAGAGCTAAGGAAAGAGTTCGCCACAAGGCTGGCTCGGCTGGCGGCGGATCTTGGTGTAGGCGATCCGAGAGAAAGGGAGGCGTGGCACAGGGCTTCGCTTGAAGAAGAGGCGTCAGCATTTCCCTCGTGTGCGGCGAAGAAGGGGGAGACACGGCGAGTCCCGTACTCCGGCCGGTGGTGCTGCCTCCAGTGACGACGATGCAACGAGGAGATCGTGAGTGGGGCGAGGGCGATCGGGCGAGAGGAAGAGAAAAAGATCGGGAGTTGCGGCGGTGAGGGCTAGGGCACGATTTATAAGGGAAAAGATTTATATAAATATATATATATATATATGAGCAATGATAGAGAGAGTGAAAATGGGAGAGTGAAAACCATAGTGAATGATGTGGCATGACTTGGCGTGACGTGACACTTTACATGCACACGTCCGATTATCGCTTGGACACCATCGGCGGCCTTCGGCTGCCGCCCCGAATCATACTATACCCTGGGGGGCACGATGAACCCGTCAGAGATCGTGCATGCAAAGTGCCACGTCATTCACTATGGTTTTCACTCTCCTATTTTCACTCTCCCAATCATTATTCTATATATATATATATATTAATTTCTAAATTTGAACTTTTCCTTAAATAATTTCAAACTAACCCATCTTGTATCAATTAGTCTCACAAACTTATCCAATAATATCATAAAATTATTCCAAAATTTTCAATCTAATTATTTCCAATTTTTAACTCCTATTTAGGGTGATGATATCTAAATTTATATAAATAACTATATATATATTTATATATTTTATTTTATTCTATATATTTATTTATTTATTTATTTATTATTATTATTATTATTTACCATATTTTACAGGTAAAGACAGCGGCGCAATTTGGACAAGGGGGCCCACGAACTTAGGTTTTGAAGAAATTAAAACTCATGGTTTAATTAAAAACAACTCACATGATTTTTCCAATTAAGTTGGACACATGCAGCAATAGTACTTTTATTTAATTTTTTTAATTAAATAATTAAGTCAATAAAATTTTATTTTTAGGATTTAGATATTATATAATAATAATAAATATATAAAAAATTTCAAATTGACAAAAACATAATTACAATTAAGTTGGATGCATGCGTAGTGTTTTTATTTAATTTTTTTAAAATAAATAATTAAGTCGATAAAATCTTATTTTTAAGATTTAGATATTATATTATAATAATAAATAAATAAAAATTTCATATTGAAAAATATTTGAGATGCTCCGATGTAAAATGCCTGGCATCACATTTTCCATAATATATAAATATATAAATAAAAAGTATTAAAAATTTAAATAAATTTGAAGCATGGTACAAGTTTATTTAATTGTAGGAAAAATTATTTTTTCACTATGTGAAAACCTAAAAGAGTATAAAATCCTCTGTAAAAATTGAATGGTGATATACAACTTTGTATTTTTAAAATTTGATTAAAACATTCTCTCTTTTTTAGCATCATAATAATTGTATATCTAAATTTTTTTACCATAAATTTTAAGTCATATATGAGTACTTTAATTTGAATAACAGAAAATAAATTTAGTTGAAATGTTTGATACATAATCGCTATTAAAAGTATCCAATATTAGCAGTTTCATGATTGTTTCTAATAATTGTAGCAATAAGAGCGGTTTACAATCCCGGTTTATATAAATCGATGCTAAAACTATACAATTAATGTAGATTAAAAATCAATTGTACACAATTAGAGTAACAGAAGCGGTTTATAGCAATACTTGATACAAATTTTGTTCAAAGAATCCAATAAGAGCGATTTGAAATTCGCTCCTAAAAATTAAAGCAATTGGAACGGTTAGTAACCCAGAACCGCTACTAAAAATACCCAATAGCAGCAGTTTTAAGATCGCTTCTAATAGTTGTATCATTAAGAGCGGTTTACAGGAGCGATTTTTTCAAACCGCTTTTGAAACAATTCAATAAGAGCAGTTTTAAAATTGTTTCAAAAAAGTTAGGCAATAGAAACGGTTTAATTCAAACCGATTCAATTGGTCAATTTTCAAAAGCAGTCTTATAACCACTCCTAAATAACCGTTCCTATATAGGTGTTTTTTTTTAGTGAGTTGACACCCTCACCGTTATTTTTGAGGGATATCAGAGTTGTTGGTGGCTCCCCCTTTATCTCGGGGTTTTGGAGTAGTTGGATCCCCAACATCCTGTCCACTCAACCATATATTCTAGTGGTATTCGTTGGAGTGCGTACAGTTGTCATAACCCTACCCACTTGGCCACACAGATATGATGTATTGGCGGCTTGACTGGCGTCAGGGGTGACACATGTCATTGCATCATATGTATTTATTACATTATGTATTTTCTTGTGTTTGCTGCATTTATATGAGCTATGATTGCTTCATTTGGTTTGCATGCATGTATATTTTTGATATTATGTTATCACTCGGTTTTCATACATGCTTAGTTGTTCTTCTATTTCCTAGAGACTGTACACCGTTGTTTCTGTTGCTTATTATAGCTTTTGTTATGCCATGCATTTGTCTACTCTTATATCCGCAGAGTCCACCCAGACTCACCACATCCACCATCTACTTTTGTTTCAGGTAGCAGGTACATACATTACCTGGAGCCAGGAGAGGATCTAGTTGCTAATCCCACCATGTCAATTTGGTTTAGAATTTGGTTTAGTGTCTGGTTTATTTTCGTATTTAATTCCTAGACTAGTGTTTATTTTTATTTATCCGGTATCATCTTGGCAGACTTTTATTTATACCTTATTCGTCTGGTATGTTCGTTTTGGGTTTACATTTGGAGTTTTCTTTAGTATATGGACTCTTTGCTATTTTTATATTTCTTAACGATATAAACTGTCAGCTATGTTTATGTTTATCTTTTATATCAATATAAACTACATGGTTGTGAGTTTATTCTATTATTAAGATGTCAGCCGTGTGAGGCTGAGCTATATTGTTGTAAGAGTTATGTATATTTGTCCTAATTGTTGGATTGAGAAAATACGATAGAGGGGGGGTGAATATCGTGAAAGCGTTTCGGATTAGAAAAGAGAATGCGCGGCGGAAATTTAAATCAAAACACACGGAACACAAGCGATTTTAGTTGGTTCGAAGTCGCGGTCGGCTCCTACTCCAAGGCCCATGGTCCTTGACTGTTTACTGCGGGCAATTCTATAATGGCGCAAAGATTTACAAGGATTTGTACAATAGTAATGCAGAAAAAAGTACAAGTATACTCCTCGTTACCGATGCTCGGTGTGGATCGTTCTTCGGAGCAGAGGGTCGTCGTCGGCGCTAGAATCTCGAGTTCGGAGGTTTCCGGAGTAGAGCGCTTGAGCGAAGAGCGTAAAGGCGTTGGGAAAATTGATTGTCGAAGCCTTGGGGGTCGAGCCCCTTTTATAGTACTCCTGGGGCGCCCTAGACGCTGGGGGCGCCTGACACGTGCCTTCGGATCCGAGAAACCTCATCCGAAGCTCGGTCAGCGCTTATCCCTCCAGAATCGGCCTCGGAGTTGACGGGGGTGCCCGGGACACTGGGGGCGCCCTAGTTGATGTAGTCTGCTAGCTTCGTGGTTGTTTTTGCTTCGATTCAGTTTTTGGCTTTGACTCAAGGCGCCTAGGACCTCCAGGGCGCCCTGCTTACTGCAGTTTCGAAGCAACTCTGATTTGCTTGTTTTGCCTTGACCATGGGGGCGCCCGGGACCTTCAGGGCGCCCTGCCCAGCTACCTGCCCCTCTCCTTTAGGGCGTTCTGAGCTACAGAAATATGTTCCTTCGGTCCTGCATACAAGGTTAGTTCCAAAATAACAAAGCAAGAGTATTAGATAATTTTTATAGTCGTAGCTGTCTTGGTTCTGACTTCTGGTTTTCCAAATTGAACCCTAGGTCGAACCGACGCCTAATGTTCCCTCGACGGGGAACACGTCCTCACCTACTCCTATCAGGAGAATTTACCTTTTGCCAATCGGCTCCTCCGGTTAGACTTTTGCCCAGCTTTACTTACCAGGTCTTCGTGCCCAATCCGCGACCAGGTCTTAGTACCCATCGTCCGAGCAGGTCTTCGGGGCCCAGCCCTCGGCCAAGTCTTAGCGCCCAATTCCTCAAACTAGGTCTTCGGTGCCCAGCCCTCGGCCAGGTCTTAGTGCCCAATCCACGACCAGGACTTATTGCCCAACCTTATGTTAGGACATAGTTGCCCAGCCCATGGCCAGGACTTAGTTGCCTAGTGTTCCTAGGACTTTTCCTGCACACTTGAGTAACATCGTTAGAGCACAAATAGTACTTAACTATGAATCCTTTGCCAATATCAAAACAAGGTTCGATATGGTGCTTCCTGCACCAACATTAACTTGTCCGCCGTATAGGGTGGATGTTGTCCGATTTTCGAGCAAGCATGAACCTCTGGGGGTGTGACACCTAGTATTCAGAAAGTTCTATGAGAACTACAGATTAAGGACGCGGTCATCCACCAAGAATGAAAATAATTCCATACATAAATAATAATCCGTTACTCAGTACCATAGGAAAAAGGCATCCACGTGAAATTACTTATATTAGAAAAAATTGACTACTTCTAAATATAGTTGAGTGTGATGATCCATTGTTGTATGATACATATTTAGAACAATGATTTGTCTCTATTAAAGATGTAGGGTATTCTATTCGACATGATAATAAAATTCGCAGTGGAAAAAGGATCCTTCAATCGATCTATGCGAAAGAAAACTCGTACAAAATTCATCTATCTAATAGATCTATTTAAAGTATATACCTTTGAAGCGTGCCCTTCGTTTATCTCGCTCGTCTAAGATACGTCGAATTTCTTGCACGTTTATGTGTTATGCCTATATGCATATCCTCACAAACACGATATCTTAACTTCAAAGAGGAACTACCTTAGGTGTGCTAGTATCTTGAGGTAGTTCACAAAACATCAAGAACCCCAAAGATGAGTTTCAGCCAAAGAGGGAGAAGAGGAGGAAGAGAGGAAGAAAAATGACTAAGTCTCATCCAAAATGCAAGAAGAACCCTTTTATATTCATCTCATGAATATGAAGAGTTTTTGTCTTTTTAGCTTCTCCACATTTAAGCCAATAAAAGTCAATGAAACACATGTTTCACATTTTTGACTATTCAACTTCTCTTCATCCAATAAAGAGAAAATCATTCATCTTCCCCTATTATTAATTTATTAAACATTTTAATGAATTAATATCTCATTCAAATGTGATTGAGTCTAATATAAATGAGTCTAACTCAGATTAGAATCAATCCCATAATCTAGTTAGATTCACTTGAGTCAAACTCAATTAATCCAATTTAAATCAAATCTTAGTCAAACTAAGATCAATTAATCTCCGAAACATCGTGTCCGTAGTGTGTGATCCAATAGGTTCTCGTAACATTAGCAATGTGTCTAAACCGCTTTAGACACATAAACAATGAGCGACTTCTAGCAATGCATCATTGCTACCCAAGTGATGAGAAAGTCGAGATCTGACTTAACCTCTGTGACTATGACAATGTATGACCTTATCATTCGATTATCGATATCTAGATTGACCAATGAGGCACAGATCGTGTCATCCGTGATATCAATCATTGTGTTTCTTAATCCCCAAGTAGACTGACTCAAATAAATGAGCTCAATATCTTATATTGACTCATTTGAGCATGACCATGCATTTTAATAGTCCTACTCGATTAAGGGGCCTACAGATATCATTCCCATCATATGGGAGGGATAGATCACATGTACATCACCCGTATCCCTCCGCATAATGTTGGAACTTGGATGGCTAGAGAGGGGGGAGAATATAGCCAAACACTAAAAATCGCTTTCGTTTATGAACTTCTGCACTTAGGATTAGTAGCACAGCGGAAGCAAAACAGATGTATAACAACAAGAACAAAGTGCAGAAACTAAAGACAAATCAAAACGCTAACAAAGAGGATTTACAAGGTTCGGGGATAACTTGCCCCTACTCCTTGGCGTGCCCTTAAGGTGGGCGATCCCTTGATCGTCGGCAGATCAAGCCCCGAAAAATCCGGATAGAATGCAACCTCCTTCTCGGTGGAGTAACCTCTCCACAGCGTTTCAACAGGATGAAGTATTAAGTACAGTAAACTCAAGAAAGAAATCTTACTGAGCACTTAGAACTGCAAGAACACAAGCAAACTCCTCACCGAGCTCCACTCAGCACAGATCTCACGCAAGAACTCCCTTCTTCGTGTCTTCTTGTTATGGACTGGCCAAGCTTCTTGTTTCTTCTTCCCAAGTGCTCAAGTAACAGCAGGTTGCTTCAAGATTCAGAGTGATGCTCAACAGATCAGAGTTGTTGCTTGAGCAGAGCAAGAGATGTCGCAAGAAGTATTAAGTGTGTGTAGCTCAAAGCTGTCTTAAGCATCTGGCTTCTCCAGCTCACATCGACAGCCACCAGACACTCTACTGCAGCTTACCAGCTGCTCAGCTGCAACTGCCCACCTACCACTGAGCTCTCCTGGACTCCCTGAGCTTCCCTCAGCCAAGCCCCAGTCAGCAGCTCCAGCAGTGTCAGCATCCGTTGCAACCTGAGATGGAAAACGGACAAACCTGCTCCAAGGAAAGACTTCCATTGACTCTCCTTGAGTGTTTGAATTCATCCTTGTCATCTGCAAACTTAGCAGCTTATTAGAATAGCAAATCAACAGAGGATTAAAGCATCAGAATATATCAGTGGAGTATCAGTAGCAAATCAGCAGACAAACAGACGCAATCAGAACTCTGACAGCGTTTTTGAATTAAAGCTGCCAGCTACTGATCGGTCACCGGACCGATCAGAGTGACTCCTGATCGGTCACCAGACCGATCAGGCTAGGTTCAGACCGATTAGGATCCAACCTGATCGGTCCCCAATGCATAATCAGAAATCGTGACTTCTCCGGGATCGATCACCAGACCGATCCCAAGTTGTGGATCGGTCACCAGACCGATCCACCTCCTTGCAGGGTGATTTCCCAGTTTCGCAGTCCAACCCTCCTGATCGGTCCCCAGACCGATCAGGGTGTTCCCTGATCGGACTGGTGACCGATCAGGCCACCCTCCGACCAATCAGGCTCTAGCCTGATCGGTTATAAAGCGGAGTCCGCGACACTTGATCGTTCACCAGAACTATCTGAACAGTGTCCCAGATCGGTCACCAGACCGATCAGGAGCCGATCAGTAGAGTTCCCAAACTCACTGTATGCTCCCTGATCGGTCACCAGACCGATCAGGAGTCGATCAGTAGAGTTCCAAACTCACTATGTGCTCCCTGATCGGTCACCAGACCGATCAGACACAGCTGGATCGGTCACCAGACCGATCCAAGAGGGAATTTCGTGCCAACTTCCCTGATCGGTCACCAGACCGATCCAGGCACGACCAAACCCACTCTAAGTCAAGAGAACTGGCTCCCATCCTCCCCTGACTCATGCTCAGTCCCTCGGACCAAGACACCATGCCCAGTTCCACTCACCGGGACTTCAACCTAGCCCTCCAAGCTAGAACCTGGCTTCACTCACCAGGATTTCAATCACCTAACCCTCCGAGTTAGGACTTTTCACACCTAGCCCTCCAAGCTAGGACTTTTCCGCGCCTAGCCCTCCAAGTTGGGACTTTTTCACACCTAGCTCTCCAAGCTAGGACTTTTCCAACCTAGCCCTCCAGGCTAGGACCTGACCCTCCAAACCAGGGTTTTATCAATCCTAGTCCCACTAGGTATGCCTAGTCCACGACCAGGACTTAATCATAATTATCTCATCAACCTAAACTAAAATCGGTGTCAACACCAAAACAACAATCAGGGTCATACTGCATCAACAATCTCCCCCTTTTTGTTGTTTGACAATCTGATTTTAAGTTTAGGGATTTAAAATCAATAATCGCAAATTTCACATTCATAGGGGAATCAGGATCCTCCCCCTACAATAATTAAGCTTGTAATCATCCTAAACTTAACTAACCACACTCTCCCCCTTTGTCAAACATCGAAAATGGTGTCGACTGGTCGTTAAGTTTAAACAAACTCCCCCTCAACCCTAGGGGATTCCCAAAACAACATTAGATTTGATTTAATTTTGAAAAGCATATGAAATCATGTGATAATGATAAAACAAGATATAGCAATCACATGCATCATATGAACATGGAATAGCAATAATCTAGCAATAATCATAGAATAGCATGAAAATAGGCATAAGGTCAGATGCATCATACAGCATCACAACATAGTCAAACACGACACAAGGCCATAACAGTCATATCACAGGCATACAGCCATAAAGTCTTACAATCAACATAGTCAAATAGTCAAATGCAAGTCACAGGCAGAGACAGAGTACATCCATAATCAATTGTCGGCCGGGGGGTCAGCCTGCATCGGGTCATCAGTCATGTCGTCAAGAATGAAGGACCCTGGGGCAGTACAGCCGGAGGGCGCAGCTCCAGTAGATGAAGGCTGGTATGGATGACCAGCTGCCCAACTGCGCCACTCCTCATGCCATGTGTCCTGCCTGGAGCGGACCCCAGAGACGTCAGACTCGATCGTCAATAGTCTGCGGTCGACAACCTAAAACCCAGACCGGACCTCCTCTGGCCAGAGCTCTCTCAAATGAAAATCATGCTGGATGGCCCGATCAAGCTCTGAAATCTACCAGCGCAGGTCTGGATCTGGCTCATAGTCATAATCAGCTCCGGCGTCGGGCACCTCCTAATGAACAGCCGGTGCGGCAGGTGCCGGAATATGTGCGCCCCTGGGTAGCTCTCCAAGACCCCGCCCGTCCTACCATACAAAAGCCCGATCCTGATCCCTGATGATGATGCCAGACTTAGCACATGCCCGCCTGCCAAGTCGGCAATCCTGTCTAACCATGGGCACTGTGTGACGACCCACCTTTAGGTACTTCTAAGCTTTAAGTTACTACTACTTGACTTCCCTTAACTTGCTCTAAAATTTTTTTTCTTCCTTCTCTTTTTTATTTAACAAAAAATAAAACAACTTTCATTTTATTTGCTTTGCAAGGATTTGACCCCTAGACCTCTTCGTTGTAACACTAAAGCACTAACCAACTGCTCTATACCACTTTCTTTTCAATGGTACCAGTCGACTGCTATATAGCCAGTCGACTGGTATCGGCCACAGCAAGTTTCTGGGCGCGGCACCAGTCGACTGGCCTCTTGGCAGTCAACTGGTGCATCGAACAGAAGCTACTATTCGATAGGGCAGTCGACTGGTTCTGAACCAGTCGACTGGCACGCCTGAAAACCTACATTTCAGACCTGAAACTCATCACCATCCATCCACAAAACATATACTTTCAAGCCATACAAAGACATAACACCATTTCTATACTCTATACTAGTTTTCTAAACATTTTAGCCAATCAAAACAGCTTCATAAACTTGAAAATAGGACTTTTGCGGAAGTAAATAAGCTATCAAAATCTATGTGAACTTTAGACTAGAGTTTGTACCAAATTTTGTATATATGCAAGGTTTAAACAAAGTCATTCATTCTACCACTTCGAAACACCAAAACACATGTTCTACAAGACTTAGCCCAATGATCTCTTCCACGGTTCCACCGCCACTGAACATCAATGCAAGTCCCTTCGCCTCCTTAACTAATGCTTTTTCTTTACCTTTGTCTGCAATAGAAAGAAATGCAACTAATAAGCAAAATGCTTAGTAAGTAAATCCTAACTCACAAATCCAACGATAAGGGATAAACATGCTCTTTTCAAATAATGCTTGCTTCAAAACACATGCACTTTGAAATACTTACACATGGAAACTTTCATATACTTATCATGCTCAATCATACTTGAAAACATTTACTAGCACTAAAACATTGGCAAATCTAACATGCTCATAATTTCTTTTGAAACTTACTAATGATACATTTCCATACTTTAAAACACAACTTCTTTGCTCTTTCCCCTTTAACATGCTTATAACATAACCATGTTATCATACATAACAAAACATGCACTTAGGAAATTGAAACACTTTCATATACTCATATACTTCAAAATAATAATCAACTTTCTCAGGCCTTGACAATGTACCTGGTATCAGTGTACCAATGCGCGCATCCCTAATAGGTTTCGGGGTAGCTAGCCACCGCACCCTATTAGAGCTTCTTTCTAACTTTCTGTGGGCCTCTCTTTTGCCCGGTACATGTCACTTTACAAAAGTAAAATACTTTCTTATTCATAATGCTTATACTTATCAAGCTATCTTTCTTTTTACATAAATCTTTGCACTACAAAACCTTACCTTTCTCACTTGGAACTTTCATCGAGCACCTTGCGTGCCTTAACCCAAAACTCAATTTGGGAC